>PVKA01014131.1:0-53202 GCA_004027165.1 Ctenomys sociabilis | reverse complement strand
GATGCAGCAGTTGTGGCAGACTCTGAGAATATCATATTGTGTTGAAATAACCCTTCTCATACTTACAGTTAGTAAAGAGAAAATCTAGTGAAACACTTCAGCATAAATGACACAAGTACTAAGAGCAACCTCTGAAGGTGCTGTGAGAGGCAGAAGTGGGTAGATTTGGACCAGTCAAGGAAAACAAGGTATCTGCTTTGGGGAGGCCGCCTCACAGAAGTAGAGATCCATTTGCATTCTGTATATAATGGGTCTAGCAGACACTGCTGGCTGCTTCTTTACACGCAGCTTCTGCCACTGTTTTTGTGTAGAGTCTAGTTTTGTCAGACGTCAGGCATCCGGCCCCAGTGCATGAAAAAGTGTCAGTCTAAGTAATAATTATGTAATCTCATTCACTTTTTGTGTGATTGCCCCATGAGTGGCCCATCTTGCTTAGTTCTAGCTACTGAGATGTGGTGGAAGCTTTCCAGGGGTAAAGGTCTCCCTCCTAGTGAAAGGAGAGGGGGAAGAGTCTGGCTCCTTGGAGTCACCATGAGATGTTAAATCAAACCTGGAACTGGTTTTCTCATGATTTCTTTTAAGTGAGCTGTACACACCCAGAACTGAATCTACTTTTAGCTATGAAATGCTACTAATTGCAGTTCAAAGCACCCCAACTACATCTTGGGGCAATAGGAGCATAGGAGCAGTGGTTATAGTCTTGCTTCTTCAGCTCTGTGAGGAAGAAAAGCTCCCACC
Organism: Ctenomys sociabilis; assembly: GCA_004027165.1. Taxonomy (NCBI): domain Eukaryota; kingdom Metazoa; phylum Chordata; class Mammalia; order Rodentia; family Ctenomyidae; genus Ctenomys; species Ctenomys sociabilis. The sequence goes on along the minus strand of PVKA01014131.1, from coordinate 52,464 downwards.
AGCAAAGAATCTCAGCAGGAGTCACTTGTGCTGGGTATGTGGGATTCATAAAAATTTATAAATAGTCCAGCGGTCCAAAACTTAAATCTAAGGGCTTAGAAGTAGAGAAAGGTGAATGTTAGACAAGTATTGAAATTTTACTATAAAGGAAAAGAAAAGCATATTTTAGAGTTATTTTATCAGGTACATTTTAAACAGATAATTTCATCTTTATTTGACTACCCCTTGATTTTTTTCTTTTCTGTGTTTCAAAGAGTGACTGATTTAGTGTAAGCTCTAATAATTGCTATACAAATCTGTTTTCTACAGGAGTACATTGTGAGCTCTTCTTTCAGATTTAAGAATAAGCCATAAATATTTTGCCACAGACTTCTGAAAGTCATATACATAAACAACATTGATCTACTCTCCTGGGAATTTTTCTGGAAAGCAAAATCCCCTGGCTGGTCCAAGGTTTTCCTAAGGCAGGTAGGGAAGCATCATTTTCCTTGTCTCTTTTTCATGGGAAATAGATGGCTTCTGGAGCCAGTTTTCCCACTTGAAGCCACTCCAACTTGGCACATATCTGTCTCTTTCTGAGCCCAAGTTTTGTTTTGTATCATCTGGGGAGGGTCATATCCCCCTCACCTCAGCCAATGTTGTGAACATGAAATGAATGATTATTGTGAAAGTGCTTTGTATGGTTTCTAGTGCACCACTGCTACCACTGAGGACATTTTCACCTAGAACTTTCTTTAATCAGTAACACAGTCCGTTTCCTATCTGAGGGTTACACACACCAAATTTGTCTCAAGGGTGGAATCCACTTTATTATAGTATACCTAGCATGCCTGGGTTTTTCTGCACTTGTAAAATGGAGTCATAATACTCATGACCATCTAATGCCTAATCTTAGCATCCTAGGAATTTTTGCTGTTGGCCCACAAGTAAGATACAGAGCTTGTCATACATGTGCTAGGAGGCGACATACTATACTGTATTGACATTAGGGAGCCTGAGATGGAGTCCAGGAAGTGTGACAAAATTTGTATAGATCTGTGTTATGGTTTGTGTCTAGTTGCCCCCCTTCCAAGCCTGATACAGCAATGGGTCAGATTCTAGAGTTTGTGACTTTTTCTAGATCCAGTGATGGGAGTATGGGTGTGGGTGGGCAGCCTGCACACAGTACAAGGGAGGGAGAAAGAGGTTTGATCTCTCTCTCCTCCTCTTTCTTATTGCCTTTTCTGTCTCCTGCAGTCATCAACTGTCACGTTCCAGCCATATAACACTCAGCTTTGGAGGGTGGATTGAAATTATGGACTGAAACCTTCACGAATTGTGAGCTAAATTAACCTTTCCTCTTTAACTTGGGCACTGGGTATTTTGTCTCAGCAATGAGAAAAAGGTAACTAAGACAAGTTGCTTGGGAAAATAAAATCAAACACAACCATTTTTGTTTGTTTGCTTTTGACTGTAAGAGTAAAACAGTTGGGCCAGTGAGATTCCTCAGCAGACTAAGTGCCTGCTTAGGCAAATGCAGGGACTGTGGTTAGATCCTGGGCACCACATGCCTCGCTGGCCCTGCCTCTGTGGGGTTAACTGGCCAGAGTCCAGACATAGTGGCGCATGTCTGTAATCCCAGTGCTGGGAAGGCTGAAAGCAGCAGGATTGCCACCAGTGTGGGCTGCATAGCGCGACTCTGGAACAACTAAGTACATTAAAAAAAAAAAAAAAGTAACACAGTCATTGTTGAAAAATCTCTCAAGTCCAGAAAACTATTGAGGAGAAAAAAGAATCCCCTAACTGTAGCCCTAGGAGATATCAAACACTGGTCTTGCTTTAAGAAAACAAGGAAGGGGACATATGTTATCTGAGCTGGACAGACTGATGGGACCAAAAATGTCTTTGAGGACAGTGGAATACCCCAGTGTAGACCTTGCCAGCTGTGAAATGATCTCTGAACCAAGAGGGCTGAGCCCCTGCTTTTGCCTGGGTGGAGCAAGCAATAGGGAGAAGTGACAGGAGCTACGTTGGTAACCTTCAGGGCTCATGTGGGAAGAGAGCATTCTTAGTTCTTGGCCCCACGAATGAGAGAAGGGTTCTCCATCTGAGAGGGAATGAATCACTTTTGCTTAAAGGTGACCCACCGGGCTAGGCTGTCTTCGTCTTCCCTTGTCGCACTTAGCATGCTGCACACTGCCACTTCACTGCTCTCATTTTCTGGAGTTATATTTTTGACAACTTTGTTAGGAAGTAATTTCAGTCTTACAAAAACTATGCCACAGTGGTAATACAAATTCCATGTGGTTTTTACCCCAGCACCTACTGTTAATATTTTGCCACATATGTTTTATCATCCTATTCTCTGTATATTTTTTTTCAAAATAATCTGAGAATATATTTGTGGTATCTCTTCTTTACTTAAATATTTCAGTTTGTTTTCCTAAGATGAAGGCAGTGCCTTACATAAATGTAGTGTATGATTGTAATCAGAAAATTGACACTGAGCTAATGTTGGCATCTGATCCATAAATACCAATTTTTCCAGTCAACTTAGCTGGGTTCAGATGTTATGAAAACTGGCATTATGTAATTCTAGGAGAATTTACTGATGAATCCTGACTGCCTCAGCTATTGAAGAATGACTTTGGCCACTTTTCCCTGAAGCTCAATTTTGATTCTTTTTTTCTTTCCAATAATTTCTAAGTCTTTTAATCCAGAACTTTAAGAATCATCCCTTGAGGAAATTAGAGTTGAATATTCCCCACAATGGCTGAACTGACAGAGCAAATTATGGCGGCAGGAAGCTGGCAGTGGCCAGCAGTGGCTGTTAAGCTACACAGTAGTTTTATAATACATTACAATTTACAAAGAACATGCATTTGTGGTCTGTAATTGTACCTTTCCACTCTTATCAGGTAAATAATATTTTTTTCTTAGTTTCACCATTTTAAAAAAATTTTCCTTTTGTTCTATTGAAGTAGAAATATCAATGAGACAGTTTTAAGATACTTTGACAAGATGGATTTCATAAATTAATACATTGCAAACTGTTTTAATAGTTTTTTGGTATCATAAAAGGTATATACATGATATTATACTTACAGATATTATTATGCCATATGTCTCTTATCGGTAAATTAAGAGACTGTAGCTGTTTGTGCATCTTATTTTTTACACCTGAATTACATCAAAGATTCAATAATTAATACTTTCTACCTTGTTATTTTCCTAGTAGTTGTCCATAGTACTAGAAACCGACATAATATCCTGTCCAACCACCATTAGTGCAAATCTTGCCCCTCATAGAATTATGTAGAAGCACAGCGTTATCAATCCCAACTGTACTGTCCATCAGGCAAATAATATTTATGAAGCTTTAGAAATGAAATTTTTTTAGGGTTTGAAACACATTCTTTAGTTTTCTTCATTAAATTCATTTGCCTTGATAAGAGAGGCAGGTATTGATCTCAGCAGAAAAGGTGAGTTAGAGACAATTTAGAGGACTAGAGAGGCGGAGCAGGGAGTATAATGTGCTACTTCTCTGAGATTCCTGTGTCCTGAATTCAGTCAGGGCTGCTGCAATCATAGCCAAACACATCCAGAAGCACAAGAGAGACCCTCTGTCTTAATATGTTTTAAGTTGCTGTAAGAAACTGCCACAAACTGGATAACTAATAAAGAAAGTAATTTAATACAGTTATGAAGCTAGGAAGCTCAAGGCTGAGTATCCTGGAGCTGGAAAGTACCTTCTACATCATTTCATGGTGGAAAGTGGAAGATAAGAGAGGATGCATGAGGGAGGGTGAGAAAGAGAAGATGCTGGACTTAAGGGAATGTGAAAAAAGGGCTGAAATTGCTTTTCTGAAACTCATCACTTCCATTAAAATTGTGCTTATGTGTTCATGAGGAGAGATCTCCAGACCTATTGCTTATTAGGCTCCACTCTTTGCCCACCAGTACTATTGAAATGGGGATTAAATAACCAATACATGCACTTTCAGAGGCATATTTAAAGCACTGTGCTTGCTAATCAGTGGGAAACTGCATGGAGTCTAACTTGGTTCCAATAAGGTACAATTACAGAACCTTACTGACCATTCTCCCTTACTGGACAGAGCTAGAACAAATAGTCATGTTGTAAGGCAGAGCAATTCTTTAATGATCATTATGGCCAAAGATGAAATGGTCCACTCAGAGATAAAATACATTCTATGATAATGTAGATGCTCAGACAGAAGTCATGTGGAATCCTATAAGGGCCAGTGACATAGATTGGGGCTGCTAGAGTAGTTGGAGACTTTCGGCTCTGAAACATTAGTATCTTGGGATTCCTGAGGCTTGCAGTTTAATTTTAGATTTTAACCTCTTATTGAATTTAGATATTTCTGCCTTAATCTTCTGGGGAAAATGCAAGGCCCTTTTCCAGCTACTGACATCTAGGCCAAATTCCTCACTTCATTTTTCTTTTTTTCCAAGAAGTTCTTTGTGTGGATCCTTGACAGAGTACCCATCTTGACCTCCTATTTTTAGCATATCTACTCTTTCCCCTACTTCTTGACAAACATTCAGGGAACATTTCTGGAAGCTAACCTTGGACTATCACATTGAAACTCAAATTTTACCATTCAATTGTAGGGAGCGGCTGAAGCTGGAGATGTATCACACTTGCAAGGTTAGGACAAAGCTGGTCCAAGAACATAGAGACTCCAGGCAAGCCACAGAAGAAAGCCGTTTCAGCTCATAAGCAAGTTATAAGCAGCAAGGCTGAAATTAACATCAACTTCCTGAGAATATAAATGAAGGACTATGGTGGTTAAGCAGTTCCTTTCCTCCCAGCTGGACAGAGGGCTTCACTTGACCTCAGCTTTTTTCTCTTGTCATTATTTCTCAATCCTCCCACCATTTTTCTCCCCAGGAACATCATAGACTGTACAGGTAGCAGCAGTGAACAGATTCCAAGGGTGACAACCGCATTTCTCAGCATCCTCATTCTCTATTGGTTAGCTTTATCAGAAGCACATTTGTCAACTGGAATTCTCTGAATGTAGTAAATTTAATTAGAGAGTATAAGGAAATGTTTTCGAATTGGGAAAGATTGAAAGTTTAGAAATTTTATTATCACTGTAACTTGTTCAAGGTCACAATACTGGTTATTGTGTCTGAAGAAGTTTAGTTCAAATCTTTTGAGAATGAGTATAAAGTAAATAATTAGTATGACTGATAATGTGAGAAGAACCAAAGTCTGTCGTCTTGATTGATCTACAGGGATTCTGATAGTTTCAGGGTTGTATTTCATAAGCATGAGAAATCTAAGCATGATCATTTAAAGGCAGGTGGCTGCTTTGAATAACTCCCTCAGGAATGTGATTCTGGAGAAATTGGCCAGAAATCATCTGGCACAGGTGAACCTTGGTTGGGCATGATGGTGAGTTCACCATCAGTGGTGAACTTGAACTAGGTGGATTTCTGTTTATTTTAGCTCAGGCCACTAGTGTAAAACTACCTGTGCAGACACAGTACAGGTTACTTACAAGGTAGGGTTATAATACTCATTTAAAGTAAGCTGGAAACTAGCAATAAACAATAGTCCCCAATTCTAGACCTTGTATATTAAGACCAGAAATATTTATTCTTTAATATTTTTGATTAAAAGATGTTCTAAATTTAGATCACCATGAAGAGAATGATCTGTAATGATCTGTAATGAAAAGACATGGTGTCAAATGTTCAAGGAAATGGTATTAGGAAATGATCCTCTGGGGCTGGGGTAAAATTCAATGACAAAACATGTGCTTAGCATATGTGAGGCCCTGGGCTCTTCCCCAGAATCAGAGAAATAGAAAATGAAAAACACAACAAAACAAAAACTTTGAAAAAAGAATTCCCAATTGATTGAAATATTAAGAACATTCCTAAAATGTTGCTCTTTCCCCCTGATCTCTAAATCCCCAGTGAAGGAGAAAAGGTTTTTAAGCATTGGAAGCTACTGATATCCTAAGCCAGGAAAGAACACTTTTTTAAAATTAAAATTACAGATCATTCTCTTAATGGTGATCTAAATTTAGAACATCTTTTAATCAAATATAAAAGAATAAATATTTCTGGTCTTAGTATCCAAGGTCTAGGATTACTTAAGGCTAGCAACCAAGATTTTTCTTACTTTATAGTATAATATTGTTCAGAAGGGCATGCTAACAGGAAGATCTGTTTTCATTTTCCTGCTACAACAGCCCCATTGGGAGCCATCTAAATGTTATTTGTCGCTGGTTCTTGAACAATTTTCTCCCTTTTGGGGCAACACAGTTAATAGTCCTCACAGAGCAGCAAATTAGTAACACATGTCAATGTTGGCTTCTGTTTTGTAGTGTCACTGTGGGTTGCATTATCTGATTCTTTTCAAGTGATAGCTGAAAGTGATAAACTGTGCTTCTGTTTATCCTTTTGTGTTTAAGGCTAATATAAAAGTGTTACTGGTGAGTTAGGGGTAATGGTCATAAGAACATCTTAAACCATCAACTGAATCATTATCTGATTCTTTTCAAGTGATAGTTGAAAGTGATAAACTGTGCTTCTGTTTATCCTTTTGTGTTTAAGGCTGATATAAAAGTGTTACTGGTGAGTTAGGGATAATGGTCATAAGAACATCTTAAACCATCAACTGAAATATCAACTTGGGCACAACAGACTAATTCTTCAGTTGATGAAAATGAGTCAATGAATGCACTGAAATCTGAGTACCATGTGTAGTTTGCTTTAGTCCCCATCAACCAGAGGGTTTTGATTCTCAGAGCTGGGATGATAATTTTATTATACTAGATAATAGGCTTTGAAATATTTCAAGGCCCAACTTTGTTTAAATGGTTTAATTCCAGGTTCTCAATTCTATTTCTTTTCATAGTTTTAGTGACATAATTTCTCAAAGAGGCACAATTGCATCAAATCAATAATTTGTATTTAAATTTTGATTTTTTTCTTTGGGCATAGTAGTTATACCCCAGTATTTTTAATGTTGGCAAGCATGACTCACTACATGGAGGCAGCATGATACAGAATTTTCAGCTAGACCAAAGTTTATAAATATAAATTGTGCCACTCTCTGACCATGGACTCTTGAGCAAGGCATAGAAGGTTTTTGAATCTCAATTTTCTCATCTATAAAGTAGGAGTACATAGATCTACCCTATATTATTGTGTGTTGATGCACATACCCAGGAAATAGCAAGTGATTAAAAATGCTCATGATATTAATGACTAACGCTGATTGTATGTTTGTTATGTATTACGAATTATAGGGGTCTTTAAGTCATCTCTTGGAAATAAGAACCACTATGGTTTTCATTTGTTGATGGGAACAAGATGCAGATAAAACTAAGTGCTTGCTTAATGCACCAATGACAGGGAGAAGCAAGGCAAGGTTTCCAAAGTCTTCAGCTTTGGAATGGATAGTAGGAATGCTTTTGCCATTCAGAGAATGAAGTTCTCACAACTTTATTTCTCTGAGTATGAGTCCCATGGTGAACCCTAACCTGTTGAGTCTGCTTCATTCCCTATTTCTCCCCTTTTCTATGTCTCCACAAGCAGTGAGACAGCAAAGCTGACCTGGGACCATATCGCCTGTGGATCCCTAGCAAGTCAGCCTCGAATTCAGCTGTGCACTTGCCACTGAATGCACAAAGGCAGTTCTGTATTCCGCATGCAGGCTATTAAATGTTTTTCATACATCCTGAAGTTATTTTACTTCAACTGTAAAGAATCGTAAATACACACCACTCTATTAGTTGAAAAACACACATATAAATATCATGAACCACTATATCATTATTATTAGTTCACCTTTCAAACATCTCCACAAGTCAAACAGAAATGACTTTTTGATATCAATTCTAAATACTCTTAAATCGAGAATAGTAAGATAAGGGACTATTACATTAACTCATATGTACCATTAAAAAAGATGTATGGTACATATTACGGAAGTTATAACTTCCAATTTATGCCTGTAATTGAAATACTATTGTGTTGTCTATCAACTAAAGAATGCATAAGCAAGCAAAATATGGTATATTCGTAAAAAAAAGAGTGAAGAACTGATCTATGCCACAGCAAGGCTGTCAGAGACATTATCTTAAAAGAAAGCAATCAGACCCAAAAGACCAAAGGTAGTATAATTCAACTTATGAGAAATTTACAAAAAGATGTATCTACAGAAAATAGGTAAACAATTGACAGGGGTTGGAGGGTGTGGAGAGAGGGTGATGGGGAGATACAAAAGAGTGGAGTTGTTCCTAATACCTACCTCTTGGGATAGTAATATATACTAAAATGAAATGATGGTGAAGGTTGGCTAACTTTATAAATATATTAAAACCTACTGCATTGCATATTTGAAATAGTTGGACTTGATAAAATGTATATTATGTGATAATGATGATTTCTAAAATTACCACTCTGGGGGCCAGGAAGATGGATCAGTGGAATAAGTGCTTCCCTGGTAAGCACAAAGGCCTGAGTTCAATCCCTGGTTCCCCCCCCAAAAAAATACCACTCTGTTATTCTCCTACTTGCAAAATTGATTGTGCATTTTCTTTCATGATCAGCAGCCCTTTTTTGAATAAACAGTGATGGAAATGCAAATATTTCCTACCCACTTTGAAGCTTGATAACTAATCCTTTCTTCACTTCCCTACTTTTGAATCTGTCCAAGTATTTGACTGGTGAAAAGTTGTACTTCGAGAGGTAATTAGCTCTCCCTTTATTAAGTACAACTCTCAGATACAAACCTTTAAGATTGCCTCCAACTCTAGCTTGTGTCTTACACTATTTTTCTTTCCAACTAAACCTAAACCAGAGCTGAGTTTACTCAGATGAGGTCTTTCAATCTCTGTAGTTCTTGTAATGACTCCTGCAAGTGCAGCCATTTGTTGATAAAAAGTAGAAATTGATGGGATTTAGGGGAGAGATGGTGTCACAGTCTTTCTGGATACTAGTGATGGTAAATTATTGTTATTTTTATTTGATTTTATTGAGAAATAAATAGCAATGAGACAGTTTCAAAACTGGCTAATAGGATACTTTCAATAATTAATACATTGTACATTGTCATCTTGTTAGCAGTTATCCATACTACAAGAAGCAGACAAGATATCCTGTCCAAACATTATTAGTACAAATCGTCCTACTCATTGAATTAAGCAAGAGTAGCTATGTATCTATTCTGTATATACAGATAGTCAGTCCTTCCTTTGTAACCCCTTTTTTGTTTAGTCCTGTCAGAGATGGGTATTCCATTGGTATCTAAATACTATAGGTGTGTGAATTCAGCAAAACAATCCAACACAGTTCAGCAGTCCACAGTAGTATTGGATTATGCACAGAAGCTGTTGAGTTGAGCCTTTCACAGCTCAGCATATTAATTTATATACCTCATTTTTATGCTTTTCTGCTGGATGGTTAAGACTAAGATAAAGTGAGACTTATATAACAAGGAATGTATCTTTGTATCTGATAAGGTCAGTCACATACTCTCAGGATTTATCCTGAAACCCCAAACCGCACTTTGTAGATCCTTTGTCAGTGTCAGCCTTGTGGATGAGTCATGGCCATTGCTTGACCAATTTTCTCTCTGTGAGAGCCTGAGAGAATATTTTCTCTTTATGTGACTCTCCTTAGGTACTCTCTACATCATGATCACTTTCCTGTATGGCCCCATAATCTTCTTGATCAGAAAACTTGAGACACAACTGAGGTCCATGATGTTACAGTACAGGTTCTCCTATGTCCTGAGTCTTCACTGACCTTGAAAGGCTAGGACCAAAATGTTGGCTGACCTTTTCTCTAATTTTTGATCTGAAAACTTAGGTTGTTAACTCTCCAGAAGAGAAACTTATTATACCCTGCATAATATGCAGATCAGTTTACCCTATGTGTCTAAGTATCAATCATCTTAGGCATAACATGGAACAGGTATTTTCCATCAGGTATTGATATATTAAACCGTAAGTCCCTACAGAATATGAGGAAAAAATAATAATTAAAAAATAGGAATAAACACATATTTTTACAAAGAAATTTAAAAATCTAACCATATACGGCATTGTAGCAGGACAGTCCTGTGACATTTTTTTCTTGTGTCTTTGTTTCATTTATTACCCTTAATTTAAAAAAGGAAAAAAAAAAAAGCTTTTACTTGAGAGACAGTATGGTAATAATTGGTACATTATGACAAGAAGTAAGTATTTAGAAGACCAGAATGATAGGCATTCCAAGTGTGACCCTTCTATTAGTGATGGTAAATTAGGTGACAAGATAAAATTATTTTCTTCTTAGTGTTTGAAATGTGCTCATTTCACTGCAGAAACAACTAGGACAGTGGCAAATTGTATAGTTTGGGTGGAGATGCTGATTGCTTTGGTCTAGGTATTTTCTACCTCTAAAATTTATACAAAAAAAAAAAAAAAAAAACAACAAAAACCAAACCCAGCATCATATGTTGAGGGCATTGATGGAATTTAGAGGTGGAGTTAGGAGAAGGATTAGAATTAGACCGTGCCAGGAAAGTGCAGTCCTCAAGGCTGCAGTAGTTGTGGTACGAGAGGGAAAAGGCCCACAGTTAGCAAGCTAGCTCTGCAATGCACTGTCTCTCTGTTCCACTAGAGTCCCCACTAGCAAACCAGGTTCTTACCAGCTGCTGCTCCTCAGCTTGCACTTAGCAGCCTCCAGAATTACAGGGAGTCAATGAATTTTCTGCATATATTGTCTGGTGTGTAGTATTCAGGTACTGGACTCAACCACCAATTCTGCTTCTAAATATTGACAGAGACCTCTTCTTTTCTCTGTTCAGCTAAGGGACGCCCACAAATCAGATGCCAGATGAGTCATCAAGGAACTGTGAGACTCTGGCAGAACCTCACAATTTCTAGTCTCTAACAAACATAGGGACGATTTATGCAAAGTTCAAGGGATGCGTGTGGGACCTAACTGGTTTCAAAGAAGGAAGAAGCCCTGAAATCTGAAAACAATTATTAAGAGACATTAATTGCAATTTGCAATAAGTGCTGATCATTCTAACTAATACTAATGATTCTTTTTCGTTTTTTGTGGTACTGGGGATTGAACTCAGGACTGTGTGCTTGTCAGGCAGGCACTTATTCTACTGAACTATCTCCCTGGTCCCTAATATTTCTTTTAGGTCCTTTGATAATCCATTTCTCCTTTCTTCCATTTTCAGTCCATCTGAGCCTAATGACAGAAAACTTGAATGACACTTTCCTTTTCCACTTATCCTAGAAAGCATACATAGGGCCCAGCAGGGGGTGGGAGTGGGCACCAGGGTTGAATTATGCAAACACATTTTCCCTGCTATCATCTAGAGGGAGTGAATACAGTTTGTGGAACAAATAAGCCATACCATAATTTTAAAAGCTCAGTGATTTTTCCCGGGCATGTCACTGTTTGAGTGCAAGGTTCAGAAAGCAGAAGCTAAAGACACAGAACTTGCCAGATTACCCAGCTTGCTTGCTCAGATTTGTTCCTGGCTCTTCACATTTTCAGTGGCTTAGTCTGCATAGCTATACTGAATGTCAGTCTTTTGGCTAACTACCATTAGTGACCTGATTGTTTAGGCAGAGATTAATGTCTGCTTTGGGTCTTTACAATGTCCTTATAACCCTTTCCCCACTGTAGAAAGATAATAATTGGATAATTTGCTTGTGGCAGAACTGGATTTGTTTGGTTTGATTTGATTTGGATTACAGCTCACATGCAGCAGTATCAAAATGGTTAGATTAAAAGCACCTTGGGTTTTAGCCAAGCAGAGGAAATGAGCCAGATAGAGGGTGATAGCTAGGAGGGCAGGTGAAGACAGCAAAGACAAGGTACAGGAGTGAGTTATGAACATATTTTCATTGGAATCTCAGGTCCATTGTGCCTTTCTGTGTCAGCAAAATTCACTCACTTGGGGTTTATGGATTAGGGCACCCAGGAATGAAATATGTGGGCCAGCACCGGCCAATGGTCTTGGGCTATTCTCTCAATCCTTCTCACCCAAAGTCACTTTTCATACAGGAGGGGAATATTTAGCTCTAAAATTTTATAAAGCAGGAGCTGAAGTCATAGCAGAGGACACCATGGAAAATTTCTCACTATCTTTTATTTGTATGATGCTGTGGTTTAAATCTCTCCCTTCTAAAAGAGAAAGCGAAGTCTTCTAGTGTTTCACGGCATGACCTAATTTGGAAGTAATGTTTAGAAGTTATAGTTGGTTAAGTTGACTTCCTACTGGAGCACAGTGGGCCCTTTTACTCTATCAGTGTTGTCCTTAAGATATGTAATAAAGAGATACAGGGAGACCACCTGGAGATGACTGAGAGTGGAATAATACTAGTGGAGCTGCATGCTAAGGAATTCCAAGGAATGCTGCTCCTCATCAGGAGCTAGGAAAAGAGAGGGAAGGATTCTATGCATTTCAAAGGGAATGCAGCACGGTTGATATCTGACTGTACACTGATGGCCTACAGAACTGTGCAAAGATCAGTTTCTGTTGCTTTAAGCCACCTAGGTGTAGCATATTGTTATAGCAGGCTTAAGAAATCACTACATGATTTGTGTTTCAGTTGGACAGTATGGACAACTTTTCTGTAACTGTTCTCACTACATAGATCGGACTCAGAGCGATCCTCCTGTTTGCAGCCTCCCAAGCACTGGGATTATAGGGGCATGACCTCATGCTCAGTGTCAGTCACCATCTTAGCATGCCCTGGGGGCGGGGCCAGCACAGCATGACGGGGATGGAACCCTGATCCCTGCTATCTGGCTAGCTCTCTCAGCTCAGAATTCTTATATGAACCAATTAACATTTTAATATCATTTCAATCAGCAAAAACAGTTGCAATATAGAGGGTTTAGTCAGCGTGGTCATTGTGGACACTGAACTTGCTCTGTCATGGTGTAGCGCTATGGCACCTCTCATGTAAAAGTTGCCAATTTATTCTAAGAAGCCAGTCAGAATGTTCTGAGTTCACTGCTATGGTACCTTTTAATTTTTTCTTAAAGGACACGTCTAATAACTAGGAATGTTAGCCATGATTAAAGACATTGAGCAGACACAAAATCCCATAGGACAAAACGCACACAAAGGGTATTTAAACTTGTTACTTCTCCAGGAGGTCAAGGTGAATTGGAAGGAAGGTAGTCAGAACCTAGCCTTCAATGGCTTTGATGTTGTCCATAGGAACATCCCCAGAAAAATCATTTAAATCTCTTAGGGTTTCCATTTTATTCAGGAAAAATGATTTCAGCTTACCAACATATCCATATAACATGGAGGAAGAAAAGATATATGTAGTAAACTCAAGCTCCATGTACCAGATCTTCTGGAAAAGATTTGTTTGGCTCTTAAATCTTCTAGACTCTTTTGGTTCTATGCCTAGAACATGCGAGATCATAAATGTCTGCCTCCCTTAGGCAGGCTTCTTTTCCCAGGACTTACATTCTGTATTCGAGAACATTGCCACTTAAAGGGCATCTTATGAAATCTGAATATTTATTACTTTATTCTTTTACTTAAAAAAATAAAATCCCAGATATCATGCTACTCAATCTGTATCTCTTTATTTTTATAATTAAGTTTACTGGTACATTTTAAATATATACAATGATCATTTTCATCATAGGGACTTTATATGTGAACTTCACTTATCTCAATTGTCTTTCTCTCTATTTCCTTATAGTCTCTAAACCCATCTTTCCTTCTTTATTTACAAAGGCTTTGTTTCCATTTTTCCTTTTTATTTTCTTCATTTCCTCTTACCCCTTCCTAGTTCCCCTTCCTAATTGAGCATTGTTTTTTCCTATTTTGTAGTATCTGGAGACATTGAAGGTCAGAACCTAACATTTTGGTCTTTAATTACTCTTTCAGTGTCTAATACCAGAGAAATAGTATCATATTTACATATGTGTGTCCAATTTATGTCACTAAAAAGTATGATCTCAAGGGTTATCCATTTACCTATAAATGTCTCAGCTTTATTCTTTATTGCCATGTACTACTCCATTCTATTAAAAAACTATCTTCTTTATTTATTCATTGGTTGGTGGTTGACTCCATACTTATTTTAGCATGTGTCCTTATAAATCATCACCACACCTTTATATAACATGACATTATTTTTATATCTAGGATAATTAATAATTTCTTGGCATCTAATATAGATCTGGTTATATTTTTCAATTCAAAGTAGGAAGCATACCGGTTAATTATTCTATAAATTGTTCAGGTGGAAGGGACCTCAGATAAATAACTATTTTTAGTACATAAATTGCTTGAAGAAAGTTACATGTCTTTTAAATAACAGAACATTAGAATATAATGGAGAACATTGGAGATTATTTAGCTTAACCTAACAGATGGAGACACAGAGAGTCTGTAAGGTAAGTTTTTGTGTTAATTTAGCTAGACTAAAAAGTGCCTAAATGGTTGGTAAAATATTATTCCTGTGTGTATCTAGAAGAGACTGGCATTTATATCAGTGATGGAATAATAAGTAGGTCTTGTCTCCTAATATGACTAGGTTTTATCCAACCAAAAGGCCAGAATAGAGGGAAACCATAGAGGAAGGCTGATTTGTCTCTCTTTCTTGAGTTAGGACATCCATATGATTCTACCCTTAGCTACCACAGCACTTATTTTTCAGGGTTCATATTCTTAGAGTTATACAAGGCCCCTGTCCAGTCTGTAGGCTCAAGGGAGGAGCTACACCATAAGCTTCCTGGGTTCTCAGGAGTTCGGGCTTGGAGTGTGTAATACCACAGACTTTCCTCTTCTCTAGCTTGCAGATCATGAGACCTCTTGGCTTTCACAATTGCCTGAGTCAATTCCTGTGACACATTCTGTCTGTTTCTGTCTGTCTCTGCCTCTGCCTCTGTCTCTGTCTCTGTCTCTGCCCCTCTCCTTGTCACTGTCTCTCTGCCCCTATACCCCATATAAATTATTTTACTGGTTCCTGTTTCTGGACCACCTTGATAAAAACAGGCCTTGAAAAGCCATGTAGCATATATATCATGTGGCAAGCTACAGGCCAAGGCAGGCTCATAACCCACCCATTCCTCTGTGTCCCATTCCCAGGCAGCCTGGCTCTTTAGGAATAGAAATGTTACAGTCATTCTTAATAGATAAACCTATTATGAAATTCTGAAGTTATTGTTTCTGGCTCCCTATGCTCCCAGTTAGCTATACTTTGAGCTTGTTTCTTTGTGGAAATAGATCGACGATAGGCTCAATTGTCTTTTTATTAATTTGGCATGATTTTGGAATTCATTATTAACTTGTGTGTTGGAGGATTCTAACATACTGAGCATCTTAGATACAATCCCTTCCTTATAGAATTTGCTTTCTTCTTAAAGGCTACGAAGAAGCAAATGATGAATCTACAGCCTACTGAGAGAGATAATTGCTTGGAGCCAAAGGTCACACTCTCATGTTTACCGTGTGCTTATGAGAACATGCTGGCAAAAGAGATAGTACCCAGAAACAGAGCTTACTGACTGGTTAGAGGCTGGTCTTTAAACTATGTTTATTAAACAATAAAAAAGAACCTTCACATATGAAGATAAAACAAAAACCCAAAACTCAGAGTCAAACTTGGAAATATTTACATGTAAGCTGATGAGGTGTTCTTTCAGGGATATGGTATACACTTTCTTCTAGGATTTACAAGCCAAAATCCGGGAATGTGGAGAGCATACTGTTCTCTACTTACTCTGGATCCAAAGTTGTATCTCAATAAATTAAAACACCCAGTGACCCAGTTGAAAATTAAAACAAAAACTACTTCTCAGCGTTTTAGCTATAGGATGTCAAAGTGCTGCTGACTGCTGTTTTCAAAGAAATAAGCAACTGGTCATCATCTGGCACTGAATTAAAGCACAACCTCAGTGAACTAGGATTTCACTCAATGAACTGAAAAGGAGTGTTTTTCTGGTAGTAAGCTATATTGGGACCTCAGTAAAGCAACTTCTAAGAAAATTTCCCTAAATCTGTTGCAAATTGAAATCAGCTGAGAAACTTTAAAAGTGTGGATGTCTATCTCCCATCCCCTAGGTACTCTGATTTAATGGGATAAGGTACTGACTATACATAGAATTCTAATGTGCACAAGTTTGGGAACTACTACTCTAAGCTATTTCTCAGAGTTGATACATAAAGTTTAGTTAACAGAATCATCTCTAATATTGAGTTGAAGGAAAAAAACTTTTTTTTTTGTCTTTGAATCTATTATCACAAAGGACAACAATTCTTGTAAAGCAATCTGACTAAAAATGTAAATTAATATGTCTTAGAGTTTTCTGTTATTTTTCTCTGCATAGTTCTGTTGCTTTTAAAATGAAGAATTAGGTAACAAATACTCTTTTTTCATTCCTTCAGAGAAATACAATAGTTTGAGTGAAAGCAGCTAAGTAAAAGCATGAAGAAGTGGGAGGGAGTCAGAAAGATAAGAAATGCAGATGGAGAAATGATGGTTCAAAGGACAAAGTGAGCATCTCACAGCTAATTTTTACCTCTTCTCTGGGCTTCATCTTCACACACAGAACTACCACTCTCCTGTCTGTCAAGTTTCTTGACCTGAGAGAGATTGTCTGAGGGGAGAGAGAGAGAGAGAGAGAGAGAGAGAGAGAGAGAGAGAGAGAGAGAGAGAGAGACAGGCAGACACTGAAAGACAAAGACAGAGACATGCAGAGAGATGCAGAGAGATGCAGAGAGAGAGAGAGAGAGAGAGAGAGAGAGAGATAGGGTGGGGGAGAGAGAGCTCTGTAAGAGAGACACAACTGCTTCACCTTTGGATCAGTTCCAATTTGCTGTTCCTTTTTCTGCTTGTGTCTACTTTTTTTTTTTTTTTTTTTTTTTTTTTTTAACCTGTTCTGTTTTAATTATGCCTGCTGCTTGAGCCCTGGCCTTTTGTGTCTGCAACTGTGTTACTTTTGCTACTAGATGTCACACTACTTCATCTCAGGTTTCTGAATGTTCACCTGTCTGCCACATCTACAGCTTGCATTAGATCCAGATCATTCATGTTTTGTTGTCTGCTTTTCTGGAATGACAGATTTTTTTCAAGGCAAAACCTAAGCTTTGATACATTTTAAAAAGTGTTTTCTAGCCTTTATTTTATTTATTTTATGTGGTACCAGGATCGAACTCGGCAAGCATTTATTCCACTGAGCTATCTCCCCAGCCCTGCTTGGACATTTTGATCCCAGCGCTCGTATCGACTGTCCTCTGAGGGACTGTGGCATGGGCAGTCATTTTTGTGCCAGGTGACTTGCTCCCCTCCCTGTCGGTCTTTCTCATCCTATACTGGATCTGGAGCAGCTATTGTACAGAAGGGCAGGAGCCCTGAGGGTGCCTGCCGTGAGAAATTTCCCAAATGGGAGAGAGAAGTAATGGTGAGATTCCACATATTTGGGGAATTGATCTGGGAAATACGACAAAAGAAAGAGTAGAAACTGAGAAGTGAATAACTAGAAAAAGAGGAGAGTTGCCATTATTCTAGACTGAATTGAAAACATCGTGAAATTGAGGTGGTGATGATAGATAGAATAAACACAGATATTCTATATAGATAGAATAAACACAGATATCACCTTTGAGAGTGTAATGAAAACTGCATAGCTCCCTTCCCAAACTGTCACAGGCATGCATATCTATCTATCATCTATCTATCTATCTATCTATCTATCTATCTATCTATCTATCTATCTATCTATCTATCTATTTATCTATCTTATCATATCTATCTATCTATCTATCTATCTATCTATCTATCTATCTATCTATCTATCTATCTATCTTACCAGTCATGGTAATAAAAAATGTCTCCAGGGCTTAGAGATGTAGCTCAGTGGGAGAGAACTTACCTAGCATGAAGGAGGTCCTGAATTTGAACCCAAACTCTTCAAAGGAAAAAAGTCCTCAGACATTTTCTCTTGGGTAAAATTTTCTTTGGTAGCAACATTGCCCCTGGTTGAGAATCACTCTTCTAGATGACTGAGTTCTATATGTCCAAGGGAGCATGAGGATGTAGACCCATCCAGCACAGTTGCTGTGGCTCTTGAACATGAACTTGGACCTGGCTTGAAGCCAGAGGGACTTAGCTTCCATTAGCTCTCTGCTTCTCCTTCTACTGTCCCAATTTCCAACTTCATCTACTTCCAGGTGAGCAGGATGGTCCACCTGACTCTATTTTGTTTTTCTAGTGGTCATCAAACTTCACTCTATACCAAGATCATCTGGAAGGTTCATAAAAAGATTCCTAAATTCCATTTTCATAATTTATGATTCATATTTTTACAGTAGAACCTAAAACTTTTTATTTTGCTATAAAATACCTAGTGGATGTTGACTCAAGGTTTATTCTGAGCAGTTGTTTTATGAAAGGGTAGCGGAAGAAAAGAAAAAGAAGCTTACCTAAAACTTTTTCTTCAACTCTTTTTTTTTTTTTAAAGAAAATAGAAAACAGTGAAACAGATTAGAAAAAATATACAGAATTTCACTAAACAAAATAATAGAGATTCAGCAATGTTATATTGCTTAATGTTGCCTTCAAATAAATTGTTTAGATTATCTAATATAAGCACACAAAATTGGTATAAAAAGCCACGAGAAACTAAAAAGGAGAAGAAAAACAATTTAAGCACTGAGCTGTTATTTTGAAAGCAAATAGCTACGGGAGATGGGGAGATGGAAGAGCGAAAGTAATTGCTCAGTGATGCTAATTCCTGTGAAATCAACATTCAGGATAATACATTTGTAAACATTGAGGCGTAAGGGATGGTGTCTAACATAATACTCTATTTACTTTTAGAAGTAGAAGACACTGAAACAGAATTTAATTTAGTTTGCCCCCTGCCAGAAATATTTACACAAAAGTAGCCTAGCCTAAATTATCCCATTTCTCATTCCCCTACCCTGTCGGAACTTCAGAAACATATAGGAGATGAGGAGACAGGACCCATTTAGGGCAATAAGATCTAGACTGTTTGTCCATGCTTAGCCATAAATCCCTCTGCCTGAGACCTTGCACCTATGGGCTATAGGGGTGTCATATTTCTGCCATGACCCCACACCTATAGGATATAGATGGCACCATGTTCTTGTCTGGTTGCCATAAAAGCAGATAGGAAACAAAGAACTGGGCTTTTTTCGCTTTCCAGTTTTGCAAAGGAAAGTACATTGGTGGCTGGCTAATTAATAAAGGCTCTGTAATTTTTGTAAATTGGTCTCCAATGGACAATATATCCAATCCTGGATGTTACATTTGGGGACTCATATGGGATCCCCAGGAGCAAGATGCTCGTGTAAACAGGTCCACCGGGCCTCCATACCTGCGAGCCCCTTCTGGGTGGTTTTTGGCACCACAAGCTGATTTCAGCTAACTGTACTGAGATGGCTGAAGGAATGGAACACCGTGATGTGAAAAGGAATGACAGAGTCTACTCCAGACTTTATAAGGTTTGATTGGCTTTTCCTTTTTTCTTCAGGCTGGTTTTTGTTTGTGAGTCTTAACTTCTAGACATGGATGATTGTGTGATATTATGGGCATGTTGTTTCTCTATTTACAGATTTTGTTTTCTTGTAGATAAATATTTGTGTATTTGTTTTCGTTTCTTTTTCTTTCTTTTGAACTGTGGATTAAACTCAAACCCTTGCACTTTGCCAGGGGAGTGCTTATTCTACTAGCCTTCTCCCCAGCCCCTGGATTTGTTTTCTTGAGTTTTGTTTTTCTCATTTGTTTTCTCTAGAGCCAAGAGGTGATGAGAAGTGCGTTGCTGTGGGGGTGAGAGGAGACCTCTGTTTTGTTTTCTACAGAAAATAATCTATGGGAAGTTTGGTTGCAGAAGGCAACTCTGCCTTTGTTTCGGTCTGAAATCCAGCTGAGAGCTTAAATTAGTGAGAAAAGAGGTGAGAGAGAAAGAAAAGAAAAGATAACCAACATTTTTCCCCCCTGGATGTTGTTGTCCATTTGTCTGTCTATCTGAATTGTTTACTCTGTGTCTTTCCTGCTGTGCTTGTGTTCTCTAACATGCTTGTGTTCTCAGATTACAGTCAAATCTGTTATGTGGGCTGGGGAGTTCTAAATATTTTGCTTTCATCCTTTCTGCCATTTGGAGCTGTTTATTTAAAAACACAGAAAAACTCAGACCCTGTTGTTTTACTTTGTTATAGTTACACAAAATTATATTAGCCTTGCATTTTGTTTCTTATGTAAATCAAGAGGGAATGCTTTTGGGATTTCTGTTATCTTTTCCTGAGCACTCTCTCTCTCTCTCTTTCCTCCCTTCACTATTTTTTTTTCTTTTCTCTGATTATGAATTTAATTGTTTTCCATTTATTTTTTAATTTTTTTCAGAACTAGGGATTGAATTCAGACCCTTGCACTTGTCAGGGAAGTGCTTATTCTACTGAGCCATCTCCCTTTCCTTCTCCAAATTATTTTAACAAATACTTTTACAATTTATTTCAAAGTTTTGCCTGAGATTTGTTATACTTCATTAAAAATAAAACCTCAGTGGTTTTTAAGATGATTTGCATGCTTTGTGTACCTAAAATGTAAAATAACACCAAAAATATATGCTAAAACTTGTGAATAAATGCAATACAAGGTTTTACTGAACAGTTGGGTAGTACACCCAAGCACACTGATACATAAAATTAATTGCCATAATAAGTACTATTCTATTATCATTATGCCCTCTATGATAATGCAAATTCATTAGGAAAGTTAAAGTTGATTTTCCTTTTTTTTTAATTTTTGTTTTATTGAAGTACAAATATCAATGAGATAGTTTTAAAATACCTTGACAAGATGGATTTGATAAAATAATACATTGCAAGCTGTTTTCATAATGTTTTGGTATCATAGAAGGTGCATACATGATATTATACTTACAGACATTATTACACGTATGTCTCTTATCAGTAAATAAAGAGAGTGTAGCTCTTTGCATATCTTATTTTTTATACCTGAATTACATCAAAGATTCAATAATTAATACTTTCTACCTTGATATTTTCCTAGTGGTTGTCCCATAGTACTAGAAGCTGACATAATATCCTTCTAACCACCATTAGTGCAAATCTTGCATCTCATGGCAGAGTAACAACAGTCCATCGAGCTCATTAGCTCAGCTCACTGCTCACCTCTTCCTGCCCCCCCCCCCCCAGCCTCCTTGGCAGCTGGTCTCCTGTTGCAGCCACAAAGAGGGGATTCTGAGTCTCTTTCTCCAGCCTTTGCTACTTCTGGTTATCTGATGAACACTGCAAAACTATTGCCTTCTTTAATTTAGTCCTCTGAGAACTGTGTATTCATCTCAGATGCTCATTTCTGAATTGGGTCTTTAAATTTGAGAGCCCTGTTATATCTTAGTTCTTTATATATTCTAGACAGCAGACCTTTGTCTGATTGCTTATTAGTTAGGGTGTTTTCAAAATTTGTGGGCTGTCTTTTCACTTTGTTGACAATTTCTTTTGAGGTGTAGAAAACTCCTCAAGAAGAGTTGATCCCAGTTGTTGATTCTTTCAAGTGTTTCCCATGCAAATGCATGTTTGTTCATGAACTTTTTACCAACCCCTATCTCTTCAAGAGTTCCTCCTACTTTCTCTTCCAGGAGATTGAGTGTTTCTGTCTTAATGTTTAGGTCTTTAATCCATTTTGACTTTAGCTTAGTGCATGGTGAAAGAGCTGGTCAAGTTTTAGTTTTTGGCATGTAGAAAGCCAGTTTTTCCAACATCATTTATTGAAGAGGCTATCTCTTCCAGTAAGCTTGTTTGGCCTCTTTGTCAAAGATCTGTTGGCTGAGTGTATTTGTAGATGCCTCTGCATCTTCTAATCTATTTCATTGATCTCAGGTCTATTTCATTGCCAATACCATGTTGATTTTTATCACAATGGCTTTGTAGTATAATTTCAAGTCAGGAATTGTGATGCCTGATGCCTCTTACCTTGTCTTTGTTGGCCAAGATTGCCTTTGCTATTCTGGGTCGTTTGTGGTTCCAAATAAATTTTAGGAACGAAATTAAAGAAGTAAATAAACATGAAAAACTGCTCCACATTGCTAGCCATCCATGAAATGCAAATAAAAACAACACTGAGATACCATCTCACTCCAGAAAGAATGGCTATCATAAGGAAATCAACCAACAACAAATGTCGGAGAGGTTGTGGGGAAAAGGGAACACTTCTCCACTGCTGGTGGGAATGTAAACTGGTACAACCACTGTGGAGATCAGTGTGGAGACTCCTCAAAAGAGTAGGACTGGAAATCCCCTTCAAGCCAGCTATTGCCTTACTGGGAATTTTCCCAGAGGAACTGAAAACATTATATCACAGTGATATATGTGTACCTATGTTTATAGCAGCACAATCTGTGATAGCAAAATCTTGGAAACAACCAAGATGTCCATCACATGACGAATGGTTGAAAAAGATGTAGTATTTCTATACAATGGAGTATTACTCAGCTACAAAGAATGATAAACTTGACGCCTTTATATTGAGGTGAATGCCACTTGAACACATACTCGTAAATGAAATAAACCAGACACACATGTGCAAATATCGTAGTCTCCCCAGTATAAGAAGTCAAAAGAAGAAATACAAATAGAAATGTACAACAACAGCTAAAAACAATTGAGTCAGATCGTTAGGGCAAACTGAATGGCATATACTGCAGGGTACTAATTAGCTTTTCTTCTGGATGGTTTACAACCTAAGTTCACAGATCAAAATTGGAGAAATAGAAGAGCCGCAAGGCCAGCCAACATTTTGGTCCTAGCCTTTCAAGGTCAGCGAAGACTCAGGGCATAGGAGAATTTGTACTGTAACATCATGAAACTCAATTGTGCCCCAAATTTTCTGATCAAGGAGATTATGGAGCCATAGAAGAAAGAGATTGATGATGTACTGCATGCCTGAGGAGAGTCACATGGACAGAAAACTTTGTCTCAGGCTCTCATTGAGAGCAAACTGGTCAAGCATTGGCCATGAGTCATCCTCATGGATGATGCAGACAAAGGATCTACAAAGTAAGCTATAGGATAACAAGATAATCCTGAGGGGGCTTCACTGACCTCATCAGAAACAAAAGCTACATGTTTTGGTATATAGGTCTTAATCTATCTTGGTCTTAACCATCCAGCAGAAAAGTATAAATATGAGGTATATGACATGGGGCTATAATAACAAGTTGAGCTGTAAATGGCCGTAGTCAACAATTTCTTTAGATAACTCACTATTATTGTGGAAAGCTGGACAGTGTTGAACTGTGTCACCAAGTTCAGGGACCTAAATTGGTTTAATGACGATGGAGTGCTCATCTTTGACAGGTCAAGACCAAAAAAAAAAAGGAATATAGAAAGGAAGAATCACGATGTGTGTGTATAAACAGTACAGTTAAGATAAATATGCCATGTTTCTGCATAATTCTATGAGAAGCACGATTTGCACTAATAGTGGTTGGACAAAATATTATGTTGGCTTCTAGTACTATGGACAAACACTAGGGAGATAACAAGGTAGAAAGTATTAATTATTGAATCTGTGATATAATTCAGTTATAAAAAATAAGATAAGTACACATTTACACTCTCTTCATTCACTGATTAGAGACATCTGCTATAATAATGTCTGTAAGTATAATATCATGTATGCACCTTGTATGACTCCAAACATTATGAAAACATTTTGCAGTGTATTGATTCATTGAAGCTGTCCTGTTAATTTGTCTTGAGACTGTCTCAATGCTATTTGTTCTTCAATAGTAATAATAATAATAATAATAAATAATAATAATAATAAAGAAAAAAGATAGGTATACAGCTACATTCTCTCTCTCTCTCTCTCTCTCTCTCTCTCTCTCTCTCTCTCTCTCTCTCTTTTTGGTGGAACCAGGGATTGAACTCAGGCCCTTGTGCTTGCCAGGGAAGCACTTATTCCACTGAGCCATCTCCTCAGCCTACATTCTCTTAATTCATTGATTAGAGGCATCTGCTCTAACAGTGTTTGTAGATAGAGTTTCATGTATGTATCGTGTACAACAAAAACCACTACGAAAACAATATGCACTGTGTTAATTATTGAATCTGTCCTAATTTGATTTGAAACTGTCTCATTGCTATTTGTTCTTCAATAAAATAAAATAAAATAAAATAAAATAAAATAAAATAAAATAAAATAAAATAAACAGCTACAAGAAAAAAGAAAAGACATTTGTGCAGTCTCAGCTGAGCTAAAAAAGAACACACTGCAAAACTAAAGAGTCTGTGGGAATAAGTTACTATTTCATAGTAGAGAAGGTACAGAATGGAAATATAGACAGGGTTATGCTTGTGTCTAATTGTCCCTATAAAGCCTAATCCAGTCATGGGGCAGGGACCTTTACAGATTGAGATTAATTCATGATCAAGGATGGTTTTATGGGTCTTAGTACTGCTGGGATTATTGGTGTGAGTACCACACCCAGCTTGGGTCAAATAGCCTGAATACAATTTGTGGGAAACAGAGTTCTTCTCTGTTGTCATCGTTGCTGCTACTCCTCCCTTTCTCTGTGCTCATTGCTGCTGCCATGAAAAGTTGATCTCTGTTGTTTCCCAGTCTGTTTTGGAGCCAGTAGATTATGGACTGAAACCTCCAGTAACTGTCAACTAAATAAACCTTTCCTTCCTTAATTTTGGCAGTTGGGTATTTGTCTTAGCAATGAGAGAAGAGTAACTGAGACAGGCAGGAAAAGAAAAAGAGTGATTCTGGAAGCCTATAGAAAGGCTATTACAATAAAAAGGGATATTTCAAGTGAAAGTATCCAAAGCTGCTAGAGAGGGAGAAAAGTGTTCATGATAGAATGAGAGGAAATTTCAGGAAAGTGTTTGTAAAGGAATCAGAAAAAAAAAAATCACATTAATGAGGTTGTTTGTCTCTGCCTGAGTCTCAGCTCTAGGCATTAACTGCTAATGTATAGGGAAAGGCCTGTCAGACTTTAATCTCTGATACAACTGTGTCAACGGATCCTCCCAGAAATAATAACATTGGTGAGACATACATAGCCAACTAATTTGAGATAATACCCATAGCCATAAAGACTACTATCTTAGACAAGTCACGCTCAACAAAAAAATTGTGGATATTAGAATGCTAAAGTGTACTAACTATAAATAAGAGGTATTTAAATTTTTCTTATAAAAGATCTCTGCTAATTGAAATACAAAAGTTTTGAGTAGTTTCTCATAATTGCACACCTAAAAAAGGGGGTAATCCTAATTTAACCTGGCCAGAAATATATTTGAGTGCACTCTGGTCTTGTAAATATATATTATTGTGATCTGCATATTTGTTTATGGATTTATATGTCATTCAGTGAATAGACGGTCCTCTTCTTTTTGAGCTTTAAAAATGGATTTTAAAGTGTGTTTTCTTCTGAGTAACCATCTGGTCTAAGTGATACCAAAATTGGCTTATTATTAAACAAAAAATCATTAAAATGGGGAGAGATCATTGGACAGGACATTTGAATGATGGATAGAGGAGTAGCCAACCTTCTTTCATCAATGGAGAGCCCTAATAATTTCCTTAAAAGACACCCCCAATAATTTTGTCATTGCTTAAAAGATAAGTTTTTCATATATGTTGATATCTGTGAACTAAGCAATTGCACTGAGGATAGCAATGTGGAATACTAGGGCCATAGTTGGAATGCCTGTCATTCTGGTGTTTTGAAAGTGTACTGCTTCTCAGGTCATATCAACTACTGCTATACTCTCACTCAAGTAAATGTTTGTGTAAAAAGAAGAGAAAAAAGTAATAAATGAAAACGAGACACTAGAAAAAAAGTCGTAGGACTGTCCTGTTACAATGCTGTATATGGTTACATTTCTAAATTTTGTTGTAAAAATTTGTAATTGTTTATTTCTATTTTTTACTATTATTTTTTATTTTTTTCACATTCCGTGGGGATTTAAAGTTTAGTATGTCAATGATTGATGGAAATTGCTGTTCTATTTTATGTCTTACATGTTTGATATTCAGACTATCTGTCTATGCTCTAAGGTAATAATATCATTAAGCTTCTCTTCTGGAGGGTTAACAACTTAAGTCTGCAGACCAAAGATTACAGAAAAAGAAGGACTCCAAGGCTAGCCAACATTTTGGCCCTAACCCTTCAAGGCTAATGAGGACTCAGGACATAAGAGAACCTGTACTATAACATCCTTGTAATTCAGTGGTGTCCCAAATTTTCTGATCAAGGAGATTATGGAACCACAAGGGAAAGTGACTGATGATATAAAGTGTGCCTAAGGAGAGTCACCTGGAAAGAAAACATTCTCCCAGGCTTCCACAGAAAGCAAATTGCTCAAGCAATAGCAATGGCAGTAATTTATCTACATGGCTAACGCTGACAAAAGATATACAAACCGTTGTACAGGTTTCAGGATAAACCCTGAAGGAATTTGACTGACCTTGTCACATACAAAAGCTACATTTTGTTGTATCTTGGTCTTAATCATCCAGCAGAAAAGCATAAAAATGAGGTATAAGATGTAAAGCCATATTAATATGCTGAGCTGTAAAAGGCTCAAGTCAATAACTTCTGACATTGCCAGGCCTGAGGATAACCTGCTACTATTATGAACTACTGGACTATATTGGGTTACTTTGCTGAATTCATGCACCTACAATATTAGAATGACAATGGTAAACCCATGTCTGAGAAAAGTAAACAAAAAAGGGGGATATACATGAAGGACCATTTTGAAGTGAAAAAATGTACATATTTTGTATACACAAATATATATCTGTGTATAAATACACAGTTACTTTCCCTTAGTTCAATGAGAAGAAACATTTGTACTTAGTGTTTAGACAAGATATCATATCTACATCTTATACTATGGATAACCACTATGAAGACAACAATATGCAAAGTATTAATTATTGTAACTGTCCTACTAACCTATTTTGAAATAGCATTTTGTCTCAATTTCTTTCTCAATAAAATTAACATAAAAATTCTTATATATGGTAAGAAATAAAAGTTTAAGATGTCAAAAAAACATAGATTCTTCAAAAACTTGCATTGAATTTCATGTGAAGCCAACATGATGTATGCTAACTAAAATGAACATTTCTTCCTGACTATTCTGTGTAAAAGTATAACTGTTTTCTATTGACACTCTACAGGGATTTAACTACAAAATGTCCATGGTTGATAAGTAATAACAGTTCTCTGGTCATACTTTATATTTTAAGGTGCTTAAGTCTGCTCCCACTTAACTGGATCTGGTATGCTTTGTTAGATTTGAAGATAGATTCTTTTGTACTCCCTTGTCAGCTGCTTTCCAGGAATTATTCACTATCCAGCGGGAGGACACAGCTCCAGTTACCGCAGACATGATTTCCCTAGGATTTGTTATTCACTGTACTATTTTTAGAAAAGCTTTATGAAAGAGTCTGGTGCTTCTTGGTAATAACCCCAGGTTTTCTCTCTTACAGTATGTAGATAATTTATTGTTGCAGAGACCCAGGAGTTATGTAAAGAGGGGACAAAGAAGCTACTAGAGCTATTGCAAGACAAGGAGTAATGCCTCTCTAAGAAGAAGTCTAAATATGTGTTCAGTGAAATTCTTCAGGTTCACTCTGACAGGGGGAACCCATGTCTTCTTGAGATCCCGGACCCAAGCTATTTAAGAGCTAGAGGAGCCAAGGACCTGAAAGAAGTTTTGAGAATTTTGGGAATGTTGGGTTACTGTTGTTTGTGAGTGTCAAATTTTACTTCCATTGCTAAACCCTTGCATGAAGCCCTGAAATCAAGCAATAGCTTTCTATTGGATTGTAGTTGAGAACAGTGAAAAGCATTTGAGTATTTAAAAAAGGAGCTGTTGAGGGCTTTCACCTTGGCCAGACCAGACATCACTAAGCACTTTCAGCCGTTTGTTCATGAAAAAGAAGGAGCTGAAAGAGGAGTCTTAACTCAGACCTTAGGGCCATGGAAGCACCCCATGATCTATCGGTCCAAAAGACAGGGCTATATGGCTGCTGGGTGGCCATCATGCTTGTAGACTACTGCAGCAGCTTCAGTATTTGTAAAGAAGGCTGACAGATTAACTCTGGGACAGAAGTTGAGTGTTTTCCTCCCCCATGTTTTTGAGACACTGCTGTGGGGCCCTGATGAAAAGTGGCTCTCTATTACAAGGCTGGCCCAGTACCAGGCTGCCCTCCTTGAAGACTCACATCTAACTCTTAAGACTATACAGGAAATTAATTCTGCCTCCTTCCTTCCAATGTTGTTCAACTCCCCAGAGCACAACTTCTTGGAGACCATTGATTCTATTCTGTAAGACCTGACCTTCAGGACACACCACTCTAAGACTATAACCTTGTTGTTTTCAGATGGAAGAAGTATGATAGTAGATGGGGCATGGAGGGTGCGAGCAGTGGTTGTGACTGTGGAAACGATGGTATAGTCAGGAGCATTGCCCCTGGGGACTTCAGCCCAAAAGTCTAAATTGATCTTGCTCCTCTGGGTTTTGAAGTTCGGAAAGGACAAACGACTGAAAGTGTTTATTGACTCCTTATATACATTTGCCACTTTACATGTGCATGATACTATCTACTGGGAAAGAGGCCTCCTAACTGCAGGAGGAAAGGACATCAAAAACTCCAGGAGATTTTTAAACTTGTTACAGGCAGTATGGTGGCCCACTGAAATGACAATGGTACACTGTCTTGGATATCAACTCCACTGAGACCTGAGGCAATAGGGCTGCTCACCTGGTAACAAAGTGAGCTGCTGTGGGGGACTCACTGCCAGAAGTATGTAACACAGTTGCGCCACTCCTTCAGCCACTCAAATATTCTGAGACCAAGTTATTGTGGACCAAGTCAGAAGAGGCATCAGAAAGAAATGGGTGGCAAATCTTTCTAGGAGAAAGAGTATTTTTGCCTGAACACATGGGACATTTCGTAATTCAGGGACTACATGGCAAAACCCACCTAGCTACGATTTCTATATCTTCAGGCTTTGGACATTGTGCACCTCAGTGGTCAGCAAATGTGTACTTTTTTCTAACAATAATCTCCTTTATCCTCCAGGCCCACAGCATGAACCAGGCGTCAGCCCACAGGAAACCCTCCCTTTTGAGGATGTGGAAGTGCACTTTACTGACGTAAGTCAATTGTTGGAAACAAAAAATATTTATTGGTGTTTATTTGCACCTACTCAGGATGGGTGAAGGCTGTGCCCACTAGAATTGAGACCTCTGGAGAGGTGGCAAAAACACTGATCGCGGATGGAACAAATCATTCCCTAGTATGGGCTCCCCATGATGGTGGGCTCAGATATTGGGCCTGCTTTCCTGGGTAGAGTAGTTCAGAGCCCTTTTAGTGTTTTGGGCCTAAAATGGAAGCTATATGCTTTCCACAGCCCCAAAGTTCAAGCCAATTAGAATGCAAAACCACACCCTACAGAACACCCTGCGCAAACTATGCCAGGAGACAAGTGCAAACTGGGTGTCTATGTTTCTTTCTTTTTTTTTGGGGGGGGGTGTCTATGTTTCTGATGTCTCTGCTGTAGTAATATTCCACTCCCTACCAGACTGGGATCACTCCTTTTGAAATCCATTTTGGAAGACCAATACCCTTGGTGCCAGTATTGCAGGGACTAAGTGAGCCAGCAGCAGCAGCTACAGGCCTTACAAAGCATTTTGAAGGGACTAAAGAAAACTGTATTAAAACATCATCCACTCCACCTTCATAGCCCTCTCCATGCTTCTGAATCTGGGGACAGGGAATTAATCAAAAGCTGGAGGGAAGAGCCCTTCCAGTCCAGATGGACTACACACCTACCTGTATTAAGTTACAGGTTGCAATCTGTGGATTCATCACTCACAAATGAAAACATGGGTAACCAAGTTTCCACCAGCCTTACCTTCCTCCAGACCCTGCACACCTCAATGGTCTGAACAACTCTGGCAAAAGATAACTCCATCCAAGTCATTACGATGAACCTCCTGTTTGAGGCAATGTTGATCTTTTGGCAGTTACCATGGGATGGATAATGACTGCTGTTGGCTCAGAGACTCCAGGAGAACCCTCTCTTGAAAGTAAGGATGGACTCTATCAGACTCAGCTGTGCTTGCCTCTTTGAGCCTCCCTTGTGATCAACAGATTGTAGTCTTTGTTGTTTTGATGTGTAAATTAGGGAACCCAGAATATTGGAAGAAATAGGCTGACCCAATAAAATATTTCTTCTCTGCCCATGAAGCCCCAAAGTGGGCAATCAATCTATACTCTTGTGCACATAAATATGAAAACCCAGACCTGGATAAAGTCGAACTTTATCCTTTGGGCTATACATGTGCCAAAAGGTGATGGGAGGAAATTACAATAAAGAAAGAGAGACACATTGCCCATATTGTGTTGTGAGATAATCAGGCTTAAAGGAGGAGTTTTTGAAAAAATCCTTGTAAAAACCTGCCCCTAAACAGTTGGTGGACACAAAGTGATACAGATATTCAAGTGTATTGAGAAAAACATGCTGGTTGTCACACTGGGTACTCAGATGAGTTTTACACACAGACCAGAAAACAAGGAGAGTTTATACAGCCCTAGGTAAAACACACTGTTTTTATGCCAACAAATCAGGGGTCATCATGGAGGCCCTAGTAAAACTAGACAATGATGCTAAAGAAAAAAAAAGGATTGTATAATGACTATGATGGCCCCAAATGGTATGATTTTCTACTGAACTGAAGTCGCAGGTTAACCTTTCTCATGACGGTAATCACTGGACCAATAACTGCTCTCCTAGTCATGTCCACTTCAGGTCCTGTAGGGTCAACAGGGCAATGATCTGAACACAGAGCATAATTAGACAGGCCAATCCAATGAAGATGAAGGATGACATTAAATATAAAATAAGGGATAAGTCACCATCTTCAGACAGACATTATATTTCTTTAAAGAAATATTCCTTAGAAGGGTAATGTAAGGGATATCTAGCATAATACCCTATTCATTTTCAGGAGTAAAAGAGACTGATACAGAATTTAATTTAGTTTGACCCTTGCCTGAAGTACTTACATAAATATAGCTTTGCCTAAATGACCCCATTCCTCACTCCCCTGCCCTATCAGAGCTTCTCAAATATATAGGATGTAAGGAGGAAAGAGGACCCTTTTAGGGCAATAAGATCCAGACTATTTGTCCATGCTTAGCCATAAATGCTCTGCCCAAGACCTCACACCTATAAGACACAGGGGCACCACATTTCTGCCATGATCCCACCTCTATAAAATATAGGGGGCCCCACATTCCTGCCTGGTTGTGAAAGCAACAAAGAAACCATCAAAACAGGTATAGAACAAAGAACTGGGCCTTTTGTGCTTTGGCAAAGGAAGCACATTGTCGCTGGGTAATTAATAAAGGCTCAGCAATTCCTGTAATTTGGTCTCCCATGGGCAATATACCCAATCCTGGCCATTATAAGGCTGAAAAATTCAGGGCTGGTGAGATGGCTCAATAGAATAAAAGCTTCCCTGGCAGAACGCAAGGGTCTGAGTTCAATCCCTGGTTCCGCAACAAAAAAAAAAAAAAGAAGGCTGAAAAAGTTTCCTCAAATTTCTGCTTTTGAGTCCTCTCAGAAATATGGAGATTGTAGCAGATATTATTGCCCACCTTCTCATAAAGAAAAGAAGCTGGGAGAAGGTTAGTGATGGCTCTGATGCATACACAGGGTTTATTGGCTGGTCAGGAACTGAACCTTGATCTATTATAGTTTGAAAGTTATCTCTTTTCAAGACATGCTGCAATGCAACGTATCTTTCATTTCCTTAAGGGAAGTTCTACGCCATAATCCCATACTGTGAAGTGGACTGCAGAAGCTAAAAGGGGATACAAAAGAGTGTCATCCGCTGTGTCACTTATCATTCCTGTGATCACTCTGGAGGCACAAAATCCAGCCAGAAAAGCCATTGTTTACTCACATCTGTCTTCCATTTGTCCATATATTTCACAACACTCCCCTTCAGTAAGGATGAAGTCACAGTGTTCATTTATACATTTGAATGTACACCATGGAAAGCTATTTTCTGACTTCAAAGAGGCATCATGAAACAGTGGCAAGACAAGAAAAGAGGCTCAGAAACAATGCTGTTCTGCAGCAGCTCCTTAATGGCATGACTCATACGCATCAGTGGGAGACCACCAGGAGGAAACAGTTTGAAATAGTAAGTTGATTAACATATTCGTAGATGAAAATGACCACTTATACACACAGACTTAAAGAGAGTAGAGTTATGGAAGAGTGTTTATAAGTTTAATGTAAAGTAAGTCTTCTAGGCTGTGCTGGTCTAAACTACGGATAGGTTTAAAATTATTTGAAAGTGTTCTAACAAAAATCGTAAAGACTATGTAATATGGAGTTAGAGACATTTTGGTACTCTGAAAGAAAACTGTGACTTTTCAGTGAAGGACTGCCTTTTAAGCAATCATGGTAGTTGCAATTTTGCAAGACAAAAGAGTTCTGAAGATTTAATCCACAATAATTGGAATATATATATAATATTATTGAACTGTACAGTTAAAATGGATAAGACATTAAATTCAATCTTATGGGGCTGGTGAGATAGATCAGCAGACTAAAGTGCCTGCTTAGAGAAGCTTAGGTAAGCACAGGGGCCTTGGTTCAATCCCCAGAACCACATGCTGCAGCAGCCCTGCCAACAGAGCTGGCTGAGCGGGCCAGAGTCTGAGCATAGTGGTACATGCCTGTAATCCCAGTGCTGGGGAGGCTGAAAAAACAGGACCATCACTGTGAGACTGAGCTGCATAGTGAGACCCTGTAATAACCAAATATATTTAAAAAATAAGTTTAATCTTACAAGTACATCATCACAATTAAAAATCATGGTAAGCTATACTATTTTTGTGCAGATGGGAAGCCAGAAAGCCCATTATTTGTTGATTTGTTTGTTGTTTTGTGAGAGAGAAGCAATGGAGAGAAAATTATTGTGTACAGATAACAGGAGAGCTTTGAAATGAATGTGCAGTTTGCTTCCATTAGCCTTGTGAAAGGTACAAGTCAATGAGATACAAAAATTGTGGTTGAGAAAAACATCCCGGGTATGGAACCTAAAGGAAGAGTGTACATATACCCTATGTTAAGTTGGATTTTCAAAGATTTAAACTTTATTTGATTAGGCTATAACAGGCCTCTGTCAGAAGCAATCATATAGCTCAGAGCAGATTTTTAAGGGAAATTATAAATCTTTAAATGTGTACTGGCAATCAATAGCTCAGCGGATTAAGTGCTTGCTTAAGAAGATTACAGCAGGTGGGGTTCGATCCCCAGTATGTTGTGCCAGCCCTGTCCACAGGGTGTGCTGAGACAGTAATTGAGACTGGGCATAGTGGCACATGCCTATAATTCCAGCTCTTAGGAGGCTGAAAATAGGAGAATCACAATGAGTCTGACTTATGTAGCGAGATCCTGTAAACTCTATGGACCCTGTATTAAATACAAAAAAAAAAAAAAGTACTGGCATTGTTAGAAATTACAGTATTAATGTGGTTATTAGTGTTTTGCTATCATTATTTTATTTAATACTAAAAAATCTTCAAAAATATTACAAAGTGTCAAAAATTATGTTTCCTTTAGAGTGGTGAATTGTCACATAAGGGAAACAGAATGAGCACAAATGAACAACCTAATATTGCATCTCAAGCTTCTAGAAAAAGAAGAGTAAATTAATCCCAAAACCCATTCAAGGGAGAAAATTATAAAGATCAAAGCAGAAACTAAAGCAATTGAGACTAAGAAAACAATACAAAGAATTAATGAATCAAAGAGTTGGTTCTTTCAAACAATAAATAAAATTGATAAACCCTTAGCCAACATTATTCAAAACAGGAAACGGACTCAATATTCAAGCATTGAAGAGTGAAAAGGGTGAAATCAATACTGATATTTGATGAAAACTCAGAAGAAAATCGACAACTACTTTGAAAATATTTACTCTGATAGTATGGAAAACAGAAGAATGGGCAGATTCCTAGATATGTATAAATTACCAATGCTGAAACAAGAAAGTATAAAAATTTTAACAACCCAAATGTCAATTAAAAGATTGAAATTACAGTTAATAACATAGTAACCAAAAAGCCCAGGTCTTGCTGGATTCATTGCTATATTCTATAAGAAATTTAGAGAAGATTTAATGTCAATATTCCTCAAATTGTTTAGTGAATTTGAAAGATAAGCAGTACTATCTGATCATTCATGGAGGCAAGTATTGCCCTGGTATGTAATTAAATTTAAAAACAGAAGTTTTCACATGAGTATGGTAACTCATTATTATTAATCTCATGGTGTCTTAAGTGTATCCATGATTCTATGCATACAGGTCTCATAATATGTTAAACAAAAATTGCTTATTGTGATAAGACTTTCTTTCAAATTCCTAGAAAATATATAAATAAAATAAGGGGGAGAAAGAAAAAGCCTTGTGATGTATGTCCTATTTAAGGATAATTAGCTGAAAAATTCTTGTGTGTTATGTAGAGAAGTTTGGTTAAAAGAGCTATGTTATGTCAAATGAAAATGTAAATATGTCACAAAGAGTCATAGGATTATCCTACTGCAATGTTGTATATGGTTTGATTTCTTACTTTCTGTGTAAAAATGTGTAATTGTTGATTTTGATATTCTATAGGGATTTAAATATTAGAATAGTGATGGTTGTTGGAAAATAATGGTTACATTTTATGTCTAATGTGTTTGATATTCAGATAGGTAGTAATGTTAAGCTCAACGGTCCCTGTTACACAGTAATGTCATTAAGCTTCTCTTCTGGATATTCAACAACTAAAGTTTTCAGACCAAAAATCAGAGAGATAGATTGGCTAAAAGGATAGCCAATATTTTGGCCCTAGCTCTTTAAGGTCAGTGAAGACTGAGAACATAAGAGAACCTCTGCTGTGGCATCCTATAACGCAGTTGTGTCCAAAATTTTCTGACCAAGGAGATTATAGGAACACAGAGGAAAGTGACTGATGATGTATAGTGTGCCTAAGGAGAGTCACCTAGAGAAAAAAAATCTCTCAGGCTTTCTCAGAGAGCAACTTGGTAAAGCAATGGCCATGACTCATCCAGATGGTAGACACTGACAGATCTACAAAGTGCTGTGCATGGTTCCAGGGCAAATCATGAGATTTGACTGACCTTGTCATAAAACAAGTTGTTTATAGTTATAGTTATACAGGTCTTGCTTTAACTTTTTCTTAACATCCAGAAGAAAAGTATAACCACGAGTGGTAAAAAGTAATGTGATATTAAGATGCTAAGCTGTAAGAGCTCAAGTCAACAACTTCTGACAATTACCAGCTGTGTTAATAACTTCCTATTTTTATGAACTATTGGACTATATAGGCTTATATTGCTGAACTCAAGTATGTATAATCTTTGGCCTGACATCAAGTACGAAAAGGTCCTTTAAAGACTTCTCCAAATACAGCTTCTCTAACAGCAATGAGACACTCATCTCTGACAAAACAACATAAAAAAGGGGATATTTTGGGAGCTGCAAGAAGGTAGGAAATAGATCAAATGTATGTGTGTGTGTGTGTGTGTGTGTGTGTGTGTGTGATTGGGCCTCAGTACCTAAAGCAAAGAAGCTACCTCAGTCCTGAGGAGAAAAACAGCTTGTCTGGTTCAGTCGGCTGTTAGTTGCCAGGCAACCTTCTGTCACTTGTGACAAACTTTGTAAAAGTATAAATAAAGGATCATTATGTTGTGCCTAGAGTTAGTCTTGCCCATTAGGCAGGCTAGCAACTACCTAGCCCAGCTTTTGTCTTCCTGTCTGTCTTTCTTATTTCTGCTGCCATGTCTCCCTGGGTAGAGCCTTTCACAGTGAGTCCAACGGATCCCTACACCAAAACCAGAAAAAAGACCAAACCAAAAAAGAGAACTTAAGCCATTCTCCCTAATAAACATAGAAGCAAAGATCCTCAGTAAGATACTAGCAAACAGAATGTAGCAAACCATCAAGTAGATAATTCATTTCAGGAATACAGGGATGGTTCAACATATGTAAATCAATAAATGTAGTATACCACATCAACAGAACCAAAAATAAAAATCATATGATATTCTCAATAGATGCAGAAAAAGCTTTTGATAGTTCATTCATTCATGATAAAAATTCTAGAGAAAATCATAATAAATGGCTTACATCTCATCCTGAGTATATAAGGTTTAAAATTTACGATGGATATTGTGAAATGGTAAGAAAATGTTAAAAAGAAAAAGGAACTATGATGGGGAAAAGGAGAAAGGAAGGAAAGGAAAAGAGAAAAAAAAAATCAAGTTAGCCATACTATTCATGTCTCTTAGGTCATAGAAAAGGAAGGCTTGCTCTAATATCAGTTGGAGAACTTTTATGCCCATATCTTATACTCTGAATCATTACTTTAAAGGTAATAATATGCAATGAATAATTATTGTTATTCTCCTATCATCTCATTATGAAATTTTGTTTTAAAAATGTTTCTCCAATTCAGAGATAATAAAATGTATTTTAAAAAAGTTCTTAACAGGTTAAAAGGAGAGGTAATTGTCAAAGGCTACAAACACACAAAAAAAAAAAGGAAAGAAAATTTAGCTTTCCTGATTTTGATACAGATACTTATTCTGCAATTAAAAAGATTTCATAAAGGGTTGAGTTATAGGAGGTGTGGATAAACAGAATGATGCCATACTTTTCAACAAGTATCAATAATAAAATGGATTCCCATGTCAATTATGAAAATGAGGAAAACAGTCATCTTGGAAGTGAAGCTATGTAGTAGATTGCAGACAATCCATTATTGTGTATTAAAACTGGTGAGACAGGAACATAACAGTAGAGGTTTTGCTGATGGACCATAAATGTAAGTATATGTCTCAAATACTAAAAGGGACAAAGCAAAAGGTTAAATATGCAGCAAAAGTCATAATGTCCATTGTATTCTAACCTTATACTCCATATAATAATTTATAGTTATGAGATAAAAATGATAACTCAA
The DNA here is from genome assembly GCA_004027165.1 of Ctenomys sociabilis. Lineage (NCBI taxonomy): Eukaryota > Metazoa > Chordata > Mammalia > Rodentia > Ctenomyidae > Ctenomys > Ctenomys sociabilis. Next base: position 15,385 of record PVKA01014131.1, on the reverse strand, counting down.
AGATAGGTCTTATAAAAGCCAACTGGAATATAGGTCACAGTGTACATATTTTCTAGCAAGACAATTATCAATTCTTTAATAATTTAGGATGTACTTACATTTCTAGAAATATCTGGAAGGACAACTCAAATAATTAAATTGACAAAAAGTAAACCATGTGCATAAAATAAAACATTTTAAAAATATTATATATTTAGTACAGGGTCTCACTACAGAGCTAGGACTCATGGCGATCTTCCTTTTTTCAAGCCTCCCTAGTGCTGGGAATACAGGTGTGCACCACCATGCCCCGGAGTAGGTGGCCAGCTCAGCATGCCCTGGGACAAGGCCAGTGTGACATGTGGTACAGGAGACTGAATATAAAACATTTTTCTAAATAATAAGGATTGAGAAGAGATTTTCGAGTTAATCTCAAGTTGATAAAAATTAAATTCACTAAAATGTTGCATCCCAACCTCTGGGTGTTATGTCACTGAAGATTAAAGTAAAAGGAGTTAATAGTATTAGGGTTTGTTGCAAGTTGGAAAAACCAGATGCAACTTATTAAGGGATGACTTAATTCTTTGCCTGTGGTGGGGAGGCTTCTTATTAGATCTATTCAACCTAATAAATGAAGAAAAGGGCTTCTGATTCAATTATATATGAAATATCTTACTTTAGGCAATACTTATTTTAACTGTCTTTTCTTAAGTTTATAATAACCCTTAATTATTGTAAGAGTACACATTCATCTGTCAGGTTTAAAATCTGTTGTACTGTGGTATTTTGGGTAAGGCAGCCACCATTCATAAGACTCATGCATTCCTGAGGAAGCTGAATATGTAATAACTTGCACACTTCTTTGTATGGTTTCTTTATCTCTAAATCATAATATGACTAATTCAATGAGTCATTCTTTTTAATGAAAGAGAACACTTTCTCTCTCTCTCTCTCCACACACACACACATGTACGTCAGGTTTATATATACCGAACGAATAGAAAAATTATCATGAAAATAGACAGATTAGGGTTCAGTGAACTTGCTATACAGAACCAGAAATTAGTGTTTCTATTTTTGCAGGACCCAGGTTTTTGAGGACTGGAAAGAATATATGCAAAAAAGAATCTTATTCTTGATAGATTTAGGCCTTGCTATGTGAAGGAAGAGGGGTGAGCTGCTTATAATGATTATAATGCAAAGCATAAAATCACCAAAGCTACGCCTAGTTGGTATCTTCTGCCGTGACATGCTGGGAAGCATCTGTTTCAATTGGTCAGTAACACTGTTAGACCTATTATAAAATAAGTTGAATATTACATCTGAATAGTACTTATGCCTATCCATTGTCTCTTCTCCTTTCTTCTTTACCAGTGCAATCCTTACTTTGTTTAGTGCATCAAAGTACCCAGGCAAATGAGAGAGCATCTCCCAGGCTATTCAGTATTGAGCGATGGCCCCATGACACAGTTATGACCAATGATTGCTAAGCAAGGGCCACCAGGAACTTCTGAGAAAGCTCAGTCAAAGATTCAACTGCCAGAGATTCAGCTGCTGTTAACTTTCATTGCTTGTTCTCTTTTTTCTTGTCTGGTGCACGATTTGAAAATAGAGCTAGAGAAGTGATCATGTGATCCAGGATGGTTAAGAACAAAGATGGAAAGGAACAGTTAATGCTGAAATTATTTTTTTCGACCAACTTTGCATGCTTATATCTGAACAACTAATTTGAAGACAGTAATAATATAACAACCATTGTTGACTACATATCATTTTTAAGTGAAGTTCTGTATTGCTTCTATCTTTTTATTCTTTTTTACAAAAAAGGAAGAAAGAGCAAAGAAGCCTGAGTCACCTGAAAATCCAAAATGGATTTGGATTTTTACTAACTTATTATGGAGGACTCCTAGGAGAGGTAGGGAGAGAATATTCACTTCAATGTCACATCTTAGAGTCACATGAAGGAGAGGATGGTAGAATTACCTAACAAGTTGAATAGTGAACATTTTTGGATAATTAGGAAACAGTTAACTTTCCCAGAGTGGGTAAGACTATTTTTAAGAGTGACAATTATCTACCTAGTGTTCCTCTTTGAAGCTTGGAAATAAATTAGTTAGTAGCCTTTACCCTGTCCTGTTAAAGAAAGAATGATGGTAACATTTAGCTCCAAAGGAAGCCCTAAATTCTTGGGCCCAAGATGTCTATTCACTTATAAACAGGCAGTTTGAATCAACGGGGTCTATATGGTGTGGGGTTGTAGAACATTTAACATTTTTGGGTAGTGGCTTTGTTTTATTTTGGTGTTTGAGATAGGGTCTCTCTATGCAGTTCAGGCTGGCCTTAAACTCATAATGTAGCCCACCTCAGGGCAATCCTTCTGCCTCAGCCTCCCAAGTTCTACGATCATAAACATTTGACACCATGACCAAGTTTTTGTTTTTAAATTGACTTTAATACTTGTTGTGGAACATCAAGAGAGTTACTTCACCTCTCTATGTTCTTGCTTTTGTCAACTATAGGTTGATAGCAGTACCTACCTTACAGGACTAAAGGCTAAGTGAAGTGAAATTCATGTAAAGCATTTGATAGAGTGCTTGGGACATTATTTCACTCAATCAATGTCAAGTTAGTCATCATCACTAAGTCTATCTTATGAATTTCTGTAAACTACTGATATGAAATCACAGGGGCAAAAACAGAAGAACAAAAAAGTAAAACGTTGAATGTTGGATATTGTGGTACTTTGGGTGCCTGTAATCCTAACTTCTTGGAAAGCTGACTTGGGTGCTCCATTGAGCCCAGGAATTCCCAGCCTAGGCAGCACAGCAAGACCCCTACTTTTAAAACAAACAAACAAATAGAAAAATGATTATGAAAATGGATAACTTAGATTAGGGTTCAGTGAACTTACTATACAGAACCAGAAAGTAATGTTTCTATCTTTGCAGGGCTCAAGTACTCTGTTGCAACTATAAAACACATCTATCACAGTGGGAAAGAAGTCTTGGCCTCTGTACCATAATTATGGCTGTATTTCAAGAACTATCTTTAGAAAAACATTTTTTAAAAAATCCTGCCTCAGTTTTATTTGTACAAAGAGCACAGGAGGACCCTAGCCCCCACAAATGGCACCTCAGTGGTCACACCAGTGTTTCTGTTTTTATCAGCAGATAAAAGGCTTTTATTGTGGAGCCTTCATGGGACCCTGGGCACCTTTGGGGTCCTGGGCTGGAGCAGACACTGGAGTCTGAGCCTTGGCTGGAGAGCTTCTGCTGGAGACTGAGCCTTTGGATAGCAAGGCCTGTGTCCCTAGGCAGTGAGGGCACAGATATGCTTCCCAAGCTTAGGGTGGGCATATAGGCAACTTGAGTGAGCTTGCAGTTTATACCCTTTGGAATGATCTTGGGCTTGAACTCCTTGGACATGACAAGAGCCTCGATAACCTTGGCACATGCACTTATGGCCTTGGCATTGTTTGCTTGCATCTTCTTGAGGCCCCTTCATGTTGTGCTTCTTGGCAAAATGTATGCTCCTGAGGCACTTGGAATCTAACCCTTCAGAGATTCTTATCTTTTTGACTGAGGTTTCTTGATGCTATTTCTGTGCCATTTTTGGGACTGATTTTGTGTGATGTGATTCTTGGAGTTGTCCACAACTGTACTATAAACCACAGCTCCAAAATATTTTTAAAGCTTTACCAAAACAAGTTAGGTGGGATTTTGTCTGCTGGCTACAGTTTCGAACCATGATTTCAAACAGAGTATAGCTATTGTCCAGGCAGAACTACCTTGTGGAAACAAAGAGAAACACTTAGTTTCATGACTGATGTTCTTCCTTCCCTCATCTGTGCCACTGATGTCTTCTGAGGCTAAGTGTAAAGCACCTCTTTACAGACATGCTTTCCACTGGTTGTTTTCATAGCACATTTCACATCTAATTATCTGACATATTTGTTCATTTTTAATTTGTTTTCATTGTGCTCTCACCGAAAAATAAACTCCAGAAGGGCGTAGGTCCTCCTTCCCAGTGCTTAATATGACTGACAGCTCTACAGTAGCAGGTAACAAATATGTTGAATGAATAAGTAAAAGCATTACTGATGACATATTGGTGCATTCTGATAATTCAAACCACATACTTGTGCCCCATTCCCAGTAAAACATTTTTATGGATTCACTGACTTCCAAGAAATCTGATCTATGCATTTGCCTTTAGTATGTCCAGTCTATAAATAGAGCCTTTTCTAAAATCCAAGGGCTTCAACTTGTTCTTTTCTCAGCTTATCAGCTTTCTTCCTCTGGTCATTGAACTCATATGCTCTGGACAGCATTTAAATTCCTTCAGTTACACTGTTGAATGCATTTCTACAGAAAACATCCCCTCCACATTCTCTTTGGTCTTAACATGATGCCACAGATTCTGGAGAAGTGTTTGAAACAAACAGCCCCTGAGTGAGGTACATCTTTGTTTCTGGGTAGTTCCTGACATACAGAGGTAATATATATATGGAGAAAGAGAGAGAGAGAGAGAGAGAGAGAGAGAGAGAGAGAGAGAGAGAACAAATGGATGACTTCCTTCAGTTATGCTAGAACATTCTAAAATAGGAGTAAAAGTGGGCTCTTAGGTAAAAGTACAGGTCAAAACAGACAATGTACAACATATATAGTATGGGGCACCAGTGAATGAGGATGAATAGAAAGTCAAAACATGAGGTAATTTTACCTTTAAGTTTTGCAACATCTACAGAAAATAGCTAGAGTTCCAGGAATAAAAAAAAAGAGCAGGTTGGGGGGGGGGAGACACTATGCCTGTCAAATTGCTGTATGTATATTGTTTACCAACATGGAGAGACAAGTAGTGAATATATTAGACTAGCATTCATTCCCTTTGTATTCATGATTAAAATATCAGTCCTGTCAAATACCCCAGGAATGAAGATGATGGCTTGTGGGAAGTTAGTTCTCATATCAGCCTGATCCAGCAGATTCTTTTTTTTTTAATTTATTTTTTATTTTATTGAAGTACAAATATCAATCAGAAAGTTTTAAGACACCTTAACAAGACAGATTTGATAAATTAATACATTGCAAACTGTTTTCGTAATGCTTTGGTATCGTACAAGGCGCATACATGATATTATACTTACAGACATTATTATAGCAGATTTCTCTTATCAGTAAATTAAGAGTGTAGCTGTTTACTTATCCTATTTTTTATACCTGAATTATATAAAAAAATTCAATAATTATTTTCCTAGTGGATGACCATAGTACTAGAAGCCGACATAATGGTCCAACCACCATTAGTGCAAATCGGATACTAACCAGCAGATTCTGAACAATGACTTCATAAATGTTTAATGCTGGTAACAGAACACAAGTGCCTTTTTACTGCACAGAAATATCTGTCTTTTTTTTCTTTTCTGATTATGAATGCTAGAGTACCCTGTTGTCCTGAGGGTGATTTAATGAAAGAAGACCAAAGTAAAGACAAAAAGCAGTCTCTTTCTAGCACCTACTCCTCTGATAGACTCAGCAGGAAGCAGCAGACAGCATCAGATTTGTGTCAAGTGTGCCCCAGGTTTCTTTCTGGTTAAGGGAGTAAGTGTCTTGCTCAACAAAGCAATTTTGAGATTGAATGAATCTTTGGAGGTTACCCATCCTGACCCAATGCACTCTTTTGGACGTTTTTGGTGGTTCACTGTCATTAGAGAGAGTTTTGGTCTTTTCTTGAGCATGTGTGTTGCTCCACTCTGCTTCATACAGAGGTGATATTGCAATACTGCTGCTCAGAAAAGTGTCTTTGCATTTCCCATTACAAGAACCTTACAGGGAAATTTACCTTTGTATCTCTGAAACGTCACTGAGTGCCTCGTTCTGGGCAGGCCCAACAACTGTTTACTGACTGAATGAAAGAATAAACAAAAACTTAATACTTCAGAATAATATTTCTTTACTTAAAATATAAAGAAAAAGCTTATATTCCTACTTCTCTGCTGATCAATCAGTCAATCTGACTCAAGCAATTGGAGTTGATATATGAAATAAATGCCTCTACTGGACTATATTGGATTATTCTGCTGAATTCATGCACCTACAATATATGAATGGCAATGAAATACACACCTCTGACAAACGTAACCAAAAAAGGAGATATAAATAGGTCATGTTTGTATTGAAAAATATATCTGTATGTACAAAATAGCATAAATATACACCTACTTTCTCTTAGTTCATTGAGAAGAAGGTTTGGAACGAATAGTGTTTATCTGAGTGCATTCTTGATTTTATTTATTTATTTTTTGGCAGAACCGAGGATTGAACTTAGGCCCTTGCACTTGCCAGGGAAGTACGTATTCCACTGAGCCACCTCCCCACACTCTGAACTAATAGTGTTTAGACAAGATAGCATGACTACATCTTGTACTAGAAATAATTACTACAAAGACAACAATATGCAATGTATTAATTATTGTAACTGTTCTGTTAACCTGTTTTGAAACTCTTTGCTACTGCTTTCTCAATAAAATTATTAAAGTAAAAGAATAAATGGAAGAAAAGAAATAAATGCCTAATATGTTACCATAGAATTCTGCATATGTACATGTTTTTAGCAAATATCAAAGCTTGTGTCAGGGCCCAACTGATACATAATGAAAGCCTGGTTTTTCTCTGGGCCAGTATGGCATGCTGAATTTGGTTTTTCTTTCATTCTGTCTTAATGGTTTAAGCTTCATTCATTTCTGATCCATTAATTTAAGAGAAAAGTTACTAGTGAATAACTACTTTTATAGTCTCCAGTTTAAAGTTATTTCAATGTGAAAGCAAATTTGGACATCCTAAATATCTGGTGTACGTGGCACATTACTGGGACAGCTGGAGGCCTCAAAGCATCTGGATTACCACCGTAAGGGTGAAGTCTTAGAGCCAAAGGTCATCAGTGAGTTCGAAAGGACTTTGAAGTCTCATTAACTCCAGGTGGTTGAAGATATTCTTTGGTGAAATAAACAAGTAAAAATGGAGAAAGAAAGAGTAGATTTCCTTGGCTGGATATATGATTGGTCATTCTCTGAAATGTAATGAATCTTAAGCACCACACTTGTTGAATACACATCTTATAATAATAGTAGTCAGAAAGAGGAGCCTAGAGAAAGAAGTCAAGAGCATGCCAACATGTTCAGTGGGAGCTAAGCCACTGTGAATTCCAACAAATATTTTTAACAACAAAGATAATATAAAAGTATTTTAGTGCTATTGGGTAGAGATTTTCCTCTAAATGAATTAGGTCCCAGATAATTGCATTAAGTACAACTATTTGAAATACTCTTCATAAAATTCCCATAAGCTCTTGGTGCCGTATACTTGTTGTACAGATGCCTCTATAAATCCCAGTACACCTTTGCCATGATCTTTTTGAATACTGGATGATAGAATCTCTACAGAGATTTAGTCTTGCTCAGTCACTGCTCGAGATCAGTTCTATTAAACAACTAACCACTTAACATAGGCATTCAAAGTGACCTATTAGTTAGCTGTTACAGTGATGGCTACTTAGAAGGGATAACATCAGCCACCAGAATGAAGGATATAAGAGCAACCATATCTAGATAAAATAAATGTGGTTAGTGATTGAAATACTTGTTTGTAAATATATTTTTGAATATAGATATTTTCTTTATGTCATGTATCACATCACTTTATCATGCTGTTGTATTTCTTATATAAGGCCTTCATTTCTTATGTAAAGACCTTCATATGTGCTATAGCTTTGAAGCTATAGTAAATATATATAGCTTTGAAGCTATAGCTTTCAACGCTTTGTGTTTGGGTCTCTCATTACCACACAGTCTGTGAGTCAAATGGCTCCTGAGACTCTCGTCAGTTGTTTCAAAGCTCAGCCCTCAGATGAAGAGCTTCTGTAGCTGCTCAGGCTCCTTGTGAGACCCTGACTTAGACATGACAACAATTGGAAGAGAGACTGACAGTGCTTCCTCCGCGGTGTCCACCGGCCTGACCTAAGGTCTTGACAGATGGAACAGCACTTGAAAAGAGACAAGGGCTCCTACTTAATCATCCTGTTCTTCTTCCAACCTCCATTCCCACTTTAGACACCTTAGAAAAAGTCTGGAGGCGTAGGGGTTTTGTGAGTGTGTATATGTGTGGGGGGTGTGAGAGCCATTTCCTGTTCCCAAGCCATTCATCTGCCTCCAGTTGCCTCTTTCTGTCCTCTTCACTCTTTTCCAGAAGAGACAAAGAAGTTAGAAAGTCTTAGGAAGACTACATAAGCATAGAAACTATGTTGGGAGCATGTCAGTGTCTCCCCTCTGCATGTGTCACCATCACAGTTCCTCCCAAGACTATGAAATTAGGTACAAGGTGGGCTACTGGGTGGTTGCCATTTATTTAGAAATGTGGACATTGTTTTCCTCTCAGAGGGGCTTTGGGTTTGTCGCTTATGCCACTGTGGAGGAGGTGGATGCAGCTATGAATGCAAAGCCACACAAAGTGGATAGAAGAGTTATGGAACCAAAGAGAGCTGTCTCAGGAGAAGATTCTCAAAGACCAGGTGCCCACTTAACAGTGAAGAAGATCTATATGGTGGCATTAAAGAAGATACTGAAGAACATTATTATTATTATTATTTTGAGCAATATGGAAAAATAGATGTGATTGAAATTATGACTGACTGAGGCAGTGGAAAAAAGAGGGGCTTTGCTTTTGTAACCTTTGATGACCATGATTCTGTGGATAAGACTGTCATTCAAAAATACCACACTGTGAACGGCCACAATTGTGAAGTAAGGAAAGCCCTGTCCAAGCAAGACATCTAGCCAAAGAGGTGGAAGTGGTTCTGGGAATTTTGGTGGTGGTCGTGGAGGTGGTTTTAGTGGCAGTGACAGTTTTGGTTGTGGAGGAAACTTCAGTGGTTGAGGTGGCTTTGGTGGCAGCTGTGGTGGGGGTGGATATGGTGGCAGTGGAGATGGCTACAATGGATTTGGTAATGATGGAAGCAATTATGGAGGTGGTGGAAGCTATAATGAATTTGCTAATTACAACAGTCAGTCTTCAAATTTTGGACCCATGTGGGGAGGAAACTTTGGAGGCAGAAGCTCTGGGTCCTGTGGTGGTGGTGGAGGCCAGTATTTTACCAAACCACGAAATCAAGGTGGCTATGGTGGCTCCAGCAGCAGCAGTAGCTATGGCAGTGGCACAAGGTTTTAAACACTTCCGGGAAACAAAGCTTAGCAGGAGAGGAGAGCCAGAGAAGCTACAGGTTCAACAGATTTGTGAACTCAGCCAAACACAGCTGCGGCAGGGCCTCACTGCTACAAAGAAGGCATGTTTTAGACAGTCATGTGTATGGGCAAAAAACTCGAGGACTGCATTTGTGACTAATTGTATAACAGGTTATTTTAGTTTCTGTTCTGTGGAAAGTGTAAAGCATTCCAACAAAGGGTTTTAATGTAGACCTTTTTTTTTTTTTTCACCCATGCTGTTGATTGCTAAATGTAATAGTCTGATCATGACGCTGAATAAATGTGTCTTTTTTTTTTTTTTTTTAAAGACTTTAGGTCAGATTCTTTTGTCCCATAAGATTGGCTTCCTGTGTAATTTCTGTTTCAGTTTCTTATCTCAGTCAAGCTGGAAAGGATACAAAGACTTAATGTAGCAATAGTGGGGACAGCCACATGCTAGAAAGTGATAGGTTACATTTGTGACTGGTCCGACTCTGAGAAGATTCCCCTTTGCTGAGGCCAGTTACTCCCTCACTCAGCTTTCAGTGAGATTTACTCTAGCATTTCTGCTTCAAACAGATCCTCAGTGACATCATTAGCTCACTTCTCTCCTTTCTTCCTTCCCTCTTGCCTGTCTGCCTGCTTTTCTGCCTTTTTTTCCTTTATTTTTCTTATAGTGCTAGGGCTTGAACCCAGGACCTTCATTCACACTGATCAACAGCTCTAGCACTTAAAATACAATACAAAAAACCCTCAAATTTTGAAGCCGTGTGTCACTAAGTCACAAAACGGTCCAGTGGAGTAGGGTGAAATTCATGACCCCCTGGCTTTAGCTCCCTAAGTGCTATTCACCACACCCAGCTACTGCTCTCACAGTTTTGGAAATCTGCGGTGCCTTCCCAGGTTCAGAGGGCTATGCTATCTTTATTTTGGGAACCACAGCATACAAAAACAGATTTATTGACTTTGCTGAATTGAGTTGAAAGAAAGTTCTACCAATTTTCCCTCCACGTAGATGCTGCCAATCAGAAAATGTGTGCTTTAGAAGACAGAGCTTGCCTGGAGGCTGATCAATAACAGGACTCATGACAGTTAAAGCCCATGATCGTCTGATGTTTTCAGGATTAGTTGAGAGAAATGTTTTGTAAAAATCAGGCCCCAACACACCAATTATTGCCATACTCAAGTAAATGTTTGTTTAGAAAAAGGATCATAAATGATAGACAGTAACTGTTCAATGAAAATCACATCTTATGGCTTCCATGCAAGGCAGATTTGGAGTAGTCAGTGCTCACTGTGGACTGCTGTGTCAACGTGGTCTCATCTTTAGAAGGGATGAGAGCAGTAATAACCATATGCTTGATGGGACTGTTGTGAGGATTAAATAAGCTATGCTAGTGGGCGCTTAATCCATGGTAAATGCTCAGCGAATTCCAGCTCCCTTCCTCTTTTAGAAGAGAGACCTTATAAACTATATTGTTTGAAGCTTCATTATGAATGGCACCTTTTACATTAGTGGTTTTTTTTTTTTTTTTAAGGAATTTGATATTGCCAGCAAAGGAATTTCTAATTTTAAAGTTTAAAATGCTATTTTTTATACCTAGGCAGACAATTTACAAACATCAAAACTGTCTCTGAAGGCAGACTTTTTTTTGGGCAGAACCATGGATTGAATTCAGGCCCTGCGGTTGCCAGGGAAGTGCTTATTCTACTGAGCCATCTTCCTGGCCCTTTTGCATGCAATCTTAAATAAAAAGGTATTTATGTATGTCTATGTTTCTATACCTATATTTATCTATATATCTATATTTACACTATATATATTTATAATATATATATATATATATATATATATATATATATATATATATATATATATAATAGAGTAGGCCTCAAAAGTTTTGAATGATACATAAATTTGGCCTTGAAAAATAAATACATTTTGGGGTCAGGGAGATGGCTCAGTATAAGTGCTTGCCTGGAAAGCACAAGACCCTGTTCCACCAAAAAAAAAAAAATAAAAAGAAAAGAAAAAAAAAAAAAAACATTTTAAGGGAGCATAATGATGCTTTGGATTCTAAAGCACAAAATTAAGTCACATTGGTAATATTTATGTAACGTGATTTACCCACAGTTCTAAAAGCCAAAATGTTGGGTTGCTTAATGGATCAAAAAATGTACAAAAATACTATGTCATTGTATTTTTATACAATGGCTTACTATTCAACTATAAAGAATGATAAACTTAAGGCTTTCATAAGTGGGTGAAACTAGAGAGTATACTCATAAGTGAGATTAATTAGACAGATGTGTAAACATTGTATTGTTTTCCTAGCATAAGAGATTAAAAGAGTAAATAAGAGCCGGGCGTGGTGGCGTATGCCTATAATCCCAGCACTCGGGAGGCTGAGGCAGGAGGATTGTTGTGAGTTCGAGACCAGCCTGAGCTACAAAGTGAGCTTAAGGCCAGCCTGAACTGTATAGTGAGACCCTGTCTCAAAAAGACAAAGACAAAAAAAAAAAAAAAAAAAAAAAAAAAAAAAAAAAAAAAAAAAAAAAAAAAAAAAAAAAAAAAAAAAAAAAAAAAAAAAAAAAAAAAAAAAAAAAAAAAAAAAAAAAAAAAAAAAAAAAGAGTAAATAAGAACCAAAATGTACAATAGATATTGCAAAAGAGAAAGAAACTGCTCCAAAGTAAAGAATAACTGGGATGGGTAAAGGGAGAAAAGAAAGAAGGGAAAAGAAAAAAAATATATATGTATAAGGTAGCTAATTATTCTACTAACCTGAATTAGCTCATTAAAAGGAATAATTTGTGCATATATTGTTTGATCAATTTTACATTCCTATATCTTATAATTTGAGCAATTACTTTGAAGATAACAATATGCAGTAGAATAATCATTGTTAATTTCCTATTATCTTATTTTGAAATTCTATATCACTTTTTCTCTTTGAAAAACACTGAATTGCTTAAAAATGTTCTCTTTTAGTTTAACTAGTGTCTAGCTTGGTTGACATCTGAATGACCTCAAAAACCCTCCAGATTTCATTACTGTGATATGCAAAGGTATCACAGCATGCTTATTGACATCTTTACTTGTAGTATTGGTGGAATCTATTTATTTCACCTGATTGAGTCAGATATTGTGCTTCAGGTTTGAGAGTTAATGTACTGATTGAATTTGGGAAAGCTCCGGAAGCCCTATAATTTTAGTAAATTAAAATTTTGATAACTACAGCTCTCATGTATAATACTAGGGTGGACTCTCAGACTACTGGGCCTCTCAACCAATCTCTAACAAGTGTCCTCCCCATGTTAGGCATACTTCAAAAGATAGGATCTGTGCTAAAGAAGCTCAGTGGAACCATTTTATAATTTTACTATCTACATATTTATAAAGAAGTCTTGAAGATGCTATTATATTTCTATGTGTGCTTCAAATAAATTCTATTTTCTCTTAGTTATCTTTAAATAATCCCTTGATCCATATTGTAGATAATTTAGCAATGTCGAGGGGGATATTTTATAGCGTGATTATATGCGTGGATTAGCCACCAGCAACTAAAATTATGAATAAAGAAATGAGCTGATAAAGTACAAAAATTAGTACTGAAGGGAATTAGAAAGTTTTAGCACTCAGACAATAGGTTTGAAGCTGTAGTAAATATTATCAACATTACTAACATCTGTAGTCCTCCTTGCTTCCCGGACACACAAGACTCATGGTAGCTTGCTTTTCTGAGTTTAGACATCACTATGTGAGGCACAAAATGTAAGTGGAAGTGACATGAAGTCCCTTCCAGATGCTAGGATCTGAGTTAGTTTGGGATCTTCAACATTAGGCTTATTCTGCAGCGGTGGTGGTGGAATTCAGTGTTGATAAAGAAAAGCCGCAAGATGGAAGCAGTAGCTGGATTTAACAGCCAACAAGAGAGATGTTATGACTACTGCCTAAATCCATAGCAGATTTTGGATGAACAAAAAATAAACACTTGTTGTAAGTCGTGTGGCAGATGATTTATTCTAAACATAATGAAGGTAGCCAAGAGCATCATTTATCCCATGTCCTCTTCTTCAGTGAATTTTCTATTTTCTCGTCAAGAGGCCTCTCCTCTACCTGGGTAGTGAAAATGACGTTATGAATGTGCAGACTGGATTAGAAAAGGCCAGGATGCTTTTTCTCAAGTCCACTGCCTTGCACCTATGGACCGTTACATGCCCCCTCTCAGAAGCCAGTGGCCAGAGTCTGAGTTCCCTGGGAGTATACAGGTAGTTGTTTTGTTACAAGTTAGCTGATCTGAGTCATTCAGCCAAACAACAAGTATGACAGTGAAGAAGCTTCGAGATTTTGTCAGTCACCAAACCTCTTAAGCATTCACGGCAGAAACCTTAGATGTTACACAACAGATAGAAGACACCACAAGTGTGTTGTGTCAAATTTCCTGACTCACAGAATTTATGATTGCCATTCTTACACTATGAAGCTTGGGCTGGCTTATTTTTAAGTAGGTGATAAATGGAATCCACTGGTGAAATTGGTTGCCTGTCACATCATGATTAAACTTATGTGAATAGAAAGATGTTTTAAAAAATTTTACAGAGTCATTAATAACAAAATAAAGTGAAAACACTATTTTCAATTATTTTGTTTATGAGATCATACTGCTTAGTATGTGTGAGACAATCTCTTAAACCATAAACCATAAACCCATGCTTGCACTATCTCATTCATTATGCAATCTTTTGTAAATAGAATTCACTGGAGCACAGGAGCTCAGCAATTTCCATTATAATAATTTATCAGTTCTTATCACAATACATATGGAAGCAAAGATGTTAGGAATAAAAAATGCATAAAATAAACACACACACACACACACACACACACATACACACACAGAGGAGGTGCGGGACTTGAAACTGTAAGATATAAAATTAAACTGTAGCTCCTTAGCTGTGTTGACATTTAACATTAAGCAATATTACATACAACAGTAGTCAATAATTAACTTAATTTTGAGGGTCTATAGCCTTAAGGACAAACAGACATCAAGAACTGACACCAGCATAATTACAGTACTTCCTGAGGAATTTCTAGCCCACAGCTTATTAAAGTTTGTGCACCCATTTTCTTTCTTCATAATATTCTGGGAGATGTGTGCCCTGAGAAAACATAACACATACAGTGTTAGTTTGCAGAGAGCTCAGAATGACCAGTCTAGCAAAGGAGAGAACCAACTCAGTGTAAGGAATCAACCCTGCTCTGAAGCCAAATGCTACACACTGATGATTTCATGCCATTTTTATCTCATCCACACTAATGAGGTCAGCAGGGTGTGGAGGACTGGGTCACAGGCCACCAGGGGGACATGTGCAATTTTCTAGCCGAGAACAACTAGAGTATAGGAGAAGGTGCAGGACTTGGAACTGTAAGATCTAAAATTAAACTGTAGCTCCTTAGTTGTTTTGTCATTTAACATTAAACAAATAACTCTATATGTATCAGTTTCCCTTTCCTTAATGTGAGAATGTTATCCATCTTGTGAGGTTGAAGAGAAGCAATCACATATATAAAGTTCTTATATAAAAGTATTTAATAAAAGAGTAGTTCTTTTTACTTTTTTAATAGGAAAGATAACTAAGCAACTCCTCCAAAACAGAGCTCTATAAATCAAATAACCCTTATAAAATCTAGCAATTAATTAACTTCTTGATAATTTCCTGAAAGAACTACAATTTGAATTTTAGGTAGTCTTTAAAATGTCCTTTGTCTTCCTTTTCATTTTCTTTCTAAGGCCAATTGTGATTTAGGACTGCTCTCTCCAAAGTACGTAATAGTTTCAAATTTGCTTGTCTACATTTGTAGGGCAGAGGTTTAGATCCTAATCTTTGAACTCTTATTGCCCAAAAGAGTTGTATGAAAAATCAAATTACAGCCAGTTAGCTGTAATTCCCCTCTGACTTTTATCAGTGATACTGAAATTTTATCAGTGATACTGAATAATAGATGCTATTATATAACAAGCAAATGGAAGAAGTATTTTGGAAGCCAATTATTCACACACAATGGGCTAGTATTGCATTCTGCAAGATTTGTGGATTTGTTCAGATTGGGTAGATGTTTTTTGTGATTATATTTTTTACTCCTATTCCTTACCTGGTACTCTGCC
>PVKA01014130.1:12797-53411 GCA_004027165.1 Ctenomys sociabilis | reverse complement strand
GAATACTAAAGAGCTCCCATAAAAGATATGAAAGCATGTACATCATTAAGAATATTCATTGTGGGGCTGGGCGTGGTGGCGCAGGCCTGTAATCCCAGCACTTGGGAGGCTGAGGCAGGAAGATTGTTGTGAGTTCGAGACCAGCCTGAGCTACAAAATGAGCTTAAGCCTGAACTGCATAGTGAGACCCTGTCTCAGAAAGACAAAAAAAAAAAAAAAAAAGAAGAATATTAATTGCAGTGCTTGCCAAATAGCTCAGCAAATTAAAGCACCTTCAAGCAGGTAAAAGGGGCCAGGGGTCTGGTCCCCAGCCCTGTGATGCCGACCTCACCCCATGGAGCAATTGAGACTGGGTGTGACGGTGCACACCTATAATCCCAGCACTTGGGAGGCTATAAACCGGCAGATCACTATGATCTAGTAGCGAGACTCTGAACACCCTGTAGATTCTTCCCTAAAATACGGAAAAAAAAAAAAAAAAAGAGTGCTAACTGCAGTATACTGGGCCACATGAAATAAACCCACGCTAGAAGAAACGTGCTCTGTGTTTCACAGAGTGCCCTAGGGAGACCACTTACCAGAATGAGCAAAAAAAACCCTAACTATATATTGTTAAGGGGTGAGAATGGCGCAGTCATTTCAGAATCAGTTTCCTGGCCGTGTCCCCCAGAGGTTCGGCCGCTTGGAGCACAGGACCACTGATGCCACTGCTCGATCATCCAGGGCAAATCAGCGAGGAGAAAGACAAGCCTCTGGCACACGGCACAACAAACAGCCCTGCTGCAGGGTCTGCAGCATTCAAATAATAGCAGGGACAGGAAATAATGTGGTGTTGGCACCCACTGCGTGACCATCCCCCACAAATAGGAACACCAAAGAGGAATAATACACAGCAGGAAAAAAGGAACCTCAGTGACATGGACACCAGTGTGTGCCAACCCAAGCCCTCAGGCTGCTGCCCCGCGGCACTGCCTAGTGCTCTAGAGGAAGGCTGAGCCCCAGATGCCCCCCCATATCTGGTCTCATTGTGGCCACTGCCCTGAGCTCAGGGGGGTATGCCTTCTCGGAGACCGGCACGAACAGGGCTGCTCCAGGTCCCTGCAGGCCCTTGCCGATGGGCCCTGGCTGTGACAACCCGGCCGGCTGTCAGCCCGCCCTGCAGGGGGACCCCCGGCTCGGTCACAGTGCCCCTGCACACAGAGGCATCGGCCCACGTGGCTCCGAGGGCAGGGGAGGCTAAGGAGGGCCGCCAGTCCCGTGTGTGTGCTATGCCTCTCCTTCCACTATTTTTGTTTTGTTTTGTTTTTTCTACTACTGGGCAATCAAGCCCAGAGACACGTTACCTCTCAGCTACCCCCAGCCCCTGATGTTCCCTTTGATTTTGACACGCTAGTCTCAAATCCCGGGCTCGAGGGTTCTTCCGCCTCGGCCCTCGGAGCGGCTGGGACTCTGGCCAACGCCGACAGCACGCTGCCCAAGTCAGCGTGCTCTGGGACGCAGCAGGCAGCTGCACACAGCTTTCCAGGAGCCAGGTGCCCACCCAGCTCCCACCCTGGCTTCATTCCTGTGCTCAGGACCACCAGGTAATGCAGACACCTGCCTCGAGCCCCACTACTGGTGTGAAAAGAGATCTTTAGGCCTCCATAGACCCATGAACAGGAACAGCCAGGGGGAATAATACGCAGCAGTAAAAACAGAACAGCAATGACACATGCACCAACACGCGCAGATCTCACCCTCATGCCAACCCAAAGTCATCAGGCTGCTGTGCCCCATGGCACTGCCTAGTGCTCTAGGCAAGGCCTGAGCTCCAGATGCCCCCCCCATATCTGGTCCCACTGTGGCCACTGCCCTGAGCACAGGGGTGTGTGTGTCCTCAAAAGCATCACTGTTCTACCTAATTCCTTTTTGTCTTCTTTTTGAGACAGGGTTTCACTATGCAGCTCAGGCTAGCCAAGAGGTCACAGTGATGCTCCCACCGCAGCCTCCTAAGTGCTGGCGTCACAGGCCTGCTCAGCCACGCCTGGCATTCTTTTTTTTTTGGTGGAACTGGGGACTGAACTCAGGCCCTCGGGATTGCCAGGCAAGCACTTATTTTACTGAGCCATCTCCCAGCCCCACATCCGGCATTCTTATGCAGACATAAAGGAAGATAATAGAAATGTTTTCCGATAACATGAGTCTACCCCTGTGAGTGGGGTTCCTGACTTCCTGCCTGGCATCAGTGGCTAAGCTATCATCCCTCTTGGTGTGTATAGCTCCTGTCTTCACAGGACTACTGCCATCTCCATTTTAAGATGCAAAACCAAGACGGGGAAGTTAGAGAACTGGTCCAGGCTAAGCACAGGCAGAAGTGCTGATGAGATACCCATTTCATTGCATGTTTCCTAACACACCCCCAACACACACCTGGGTGGAGGTTTCCCCTGGGGAAAAAGCTGGGCCTGGGTGCTGCTCGGGGGACAGTGCCTGAGCAGTCACTTAGCACCCTTAGCAAAGCCCTAGCTCCCACCCTGGGTGCTGCTGAAAAACACGCAAAGCCTTTGTGCTGGGATGTGCTGGCAGCAGAGCTCTTCTAACAATGCTTAAAGCTTGGCACAAAAGAGAAGGAAAGGGTGGAGACCTGGACAGCCAGCTCGGCTTTCCGTCACCTCCACTACTTCTGAGCCACTGCCCAAGGTCCCCTCATGCCACCGGGAAGCCCAAGGAATCCCACAGGCCCACAGGCCCCTTTACCTTCCCATTTAGTTCTCACAGGTCCTCGGGTTAGTTTTCTGAAACCTACTGAGAGCCCCGGGATGACCTAGATCTCGGTGGCTAGGGCTTTTCGGACGTGGAGCCCTGGTGCGCCTCCCCGGGTCACCACTGGTATCCCCCCTAGTGCCTCCAGCTCAACCAGAGGGACATCAGAACCCCTTCTGTGTGCCAGCCCATCTGGGAGGGATGACCCAGGTGCACACTCAGGGGCTATTCTTCTAAGCAATCAACCTTATTTGAGACAGGATCTCACTATGCAGTTCATTTTTTATTTTCTCTCTTTTTTTTTTTTTTTTTTTTTTGGCAGAACCGGGGATTGAACTTAGGCACTTGTGCTTCCCAGGGAAGCACTTATTCCACTGAGCCATCTTCCCGGCCCTCACTATGCAATTCAGGCTGGCCTTGGACTCTTAGCAATCCTCCTGCCTCAGCCTCCTAAATGCTGGGATGAAAAGCATATGCCACCACACCAGCAAAGTATCTGTTGAATGCACAGTGAATATGAACTTGAAAGATCAAAGTATTAATTTTATGCTTTAAAACATAAGGGAGTGAGGTGTAACAGTGCCAGTCTGTGCTCCCAGCTACTCAGAAGGCTAAGGCAGGAAACTTACAAGGTCAAGGCCAGGCTGTGTCGTCTTCCCAGACTCGATCCTGTGGCCCTCAGGGCTTTAATCTGAGATTCTGATGAAGTCCTGGAAAAGTACAACTCCCAGGAAAGCACCATCTTCCCTGGAAACTCCTTAGAGTGGGATCTGAGCCTTTCTTTGTTACACCGCTAGCAAAGCCAGGCTTCCCTCTCCTCTGTCCCTGGGTGAGCAACTTTTCTTCTGACCAGGCTGGCAGCCCTCATGGGGCAGAACACTAAGGTGCTGGCTTTATGCTTATAAAAGCGACTGCAGCTCCCAGGCATGGTGATGCACACCTGTCATCCTATTACTCAAGAGGTTGAGGCAGGAAGATTGCCAGCAGATTGAGGCCAGCCTGGTTACATAGTGAGTTCAAGGCCAGCCTGAACTGCAGAGTGAGTGAGACCCTGTCTCCTGGAAAAAAAAAAAAAAAAAAATCAAGATTGGGAAGTCATTTGGGAGCAAAGCCGGGACCCCTGGCAATACCCCATCCCCAGGAGTAGTTCGGGTGTGTCCCACAGGAGGCACAGCCACAGGTGGGGATCAGAGGTGGCTGAGCAAGGTGGGCCAGACATTTCCTCTCCCTGGCACTGGTGTGTCACTGCTGTGCCACTATACCCTGTAGTCAGACCTGGAGAGGAGGATCATGGGAGGTTGCCTCACCCAGGGCGTTCTGTCTCAGCAGCTCAGGCTGCCCTGGCAGGAAACAGGCCAGCACTCGGTCTCCTGTGGAGGGAGCACAGTGTCTGCACTGCTTCTCAAGTCACAGACAGGAGAGGGAGACTCCAGGGTGACTCAGTCCTGCTGGCCTGGGAGGTCCTGTGCTTTCTTCAGGATCCAACCTGCAGACCAGGGGACATTCTGTATGGCAGGTGGCTGGTCCTCTGACACAGGTGGCGGAAGACATAGCTGCACCTGCAGGCTGTCCTGCTGTTTCCTTCACACCCCCTGATAGGGCCTCAGCAGCCTGGGGACAACTCGGCTGATAGGCAGGACCCCTTATCTATTTCAGAACAGCCCCCTGGAGTGTTTCATTAACACCCTGGGTTTGGCGTGGAACTTGGGGAGATCCAGAAATAGGTAGGGGGGCAGGAAAGGCAGAAGGTCAAAACTGTATTCTTTGCAGAAACATAAAGTTCTTGGCCCACTCCATCTCAGGCCTGGGCCAGCTGGCGGGCAGCCACCCACGTGAGCCAGTGCCTCCTGCATCACCCGCAGTGTAGACAATGAGCCCCAGCCACGCAGAGGGGGTGACACTGTGCTGCCAAGGTGGGAGGGGAAGCCAGGTCTGGATGTGCAGAGCCTGCAGAGGACAGACAGGGAGGAGGGCCTGAGCCAGCAGTAGCTGAGACCGGCCAGGCAGGGGAGGCAGGCTGAGCAGCCCCGGGGGGACTCCACACTGGTAAGTGGATCATGTCGCAGTGTTAGAGGGTGGCTCTGGGGGTCAGGCCTAAGTTGCAGTCCAGGCTTCACTGTGAGCCCCGTGTTCTGGAGGCTGAGGCAGGAGCCTCAGGGTCTGAGGCCAGCCTGGGCTACACAGTGAAAGCTTGTTTCAAATAATCAAAAACCAAACCAACAAAATCCAAACCTCTCTTGGGGTGTGTGTGCACACGCTTTCACTTTTAAAAGCAAGAAAACACTGAAAGTTCCATGCTAAACGCAACTCCCCTGGCATTAACTCTGCTGGACAGAAAGCAGGCGCTGGGAGGGGTGCCTGCCTGGTGCGGTCCATGCCTGTCGAAGCCGTGGAGGTCCCTGTTTGAGGTGTTCAGGGCCCCTTTGCTCCTTTCTCCCTGCTCCAGAGCCAAAAGTCCTGGGCCAAGCCCCTGCCCCACGGCCAGCCCTGGGCTGGTGGTGCTGGGCCCAGTGGCAGGTCCGCTGGCCCTAGACACCACCCCTACTAACCCTGCTGTATTGTGCAGGCGTGTGTCTCCTTTCTAACTCAAACCAATAAAGAAACAATTTGTTACAAACCCAGCAGGCTAGGCCAGCCCTGACCGAGATCCAGGGACTGAGATTTCACAGTGGGTCCGCATCATGAGCGAGAAATATTCAATAAAGAATCTCCCCGAATCTGGAGCAGCGCACATTCGCCACACACATTCCGCATCCACCTCCACCGGAAGTGGCCGGCCCTCTGCCCAGCGGACAGCCCCGAGAGCAGCTCGGTCCGCTGCGCCTCGGCTTTGTGGAAGCGCTTGAACGGTGAACCAGTTATTTTAAAAATTATTTCAAGTCAAACATTCACTTGATCACCCTGGTCTAGTTTAACTTGGAATGAGACTTTCTGAGGGTTTGGAAAAAAAAAAGAACGGCCATGGCTTAAATCAGAATGTGGATAGCATTATCAAAAACTTATGTTCCTGTCTCAAAATTGACTGGAAATACTTTAAGAGACAAATAATTCCAGAATTCTAGAGTTTCAGCAAAAGGATTGTCATTAGTTGGGGTTAGGCACCATCATTTCTCTCATATGCCACATATATATATATATATATATATATATATATATATATATATATATATATATATATATGGCATATCTTATTTATTATTTATTTACTGTAGTTTGGCAAGGCCTCAAACTCAAGGCAGCCCTCCTGCCTCAGCTTCCTGAGTGCTGGGATTACAGGTATACACCACCATGCCCAGTTTGCCTGTAAATATTGTACTGATCTCCCAGGCAAAGCTAAAACTACTGTATCTGCAGATCTCAGGAAAACAGGAATGAAATGACTTAGGGAACCATCAAAAAAAAAAAAATCACCATGTCATATTATGTAGGCAAAAAGTATTCTCTTTGTGGGTCCAGCTTGCCTACGTGCGGCTCCTTCTCCATTTGGAATTCCCTGGGCTACCATTCTTGTGAACAGACTGCTTTCCCTCCTAATACATAAATTGCCAACAGCCTCCTGAGTTGGGGGGAGATGGACTCCTGGGATTTTCAACCCAAGAAGTTCTGGTCTGCAGAAAGAATTTCACTGCTAAGTGAAACCAAATCTCTGTGCATGTCAGACTAAACTCAGTCTTCACACTGGTGGTGCTTGAAGACCCCAAATAAGTAAACAGATGCCTCCACCTCCTCCTCTTGGCAGAGAGAG
The DNA here is from genome assembly GCA_004027165.1 of Ctenomys sociabilis. Taxonomy (NCBI): domain Eukaryota; kingdom Metazoa; phylum Chordata; class Mammalia; order Rodentia; family Ctenomyidae; genus Ctenomys; species Ctenomys sociabilis. The sequence continues at coordinate 46,924 of PVKA01014130.1, read as the reverse complement.
ACAGTGACAGCCCCAACAGGTGGGAGTCCCAAAGACAGGTCATTTCTGAGCAGTCTTCTCCTCTCCCAGCAGGTGTGGGCAGGGGAAGAACCAGCCAACACCTTCCGGACACCTAGTATGTATACATGTGTGCAAGGCCACAGCAGCAGGGCCTACCATGGTGCAGCAGGACCTGTGCCCCTCCCTGTGGGCTCGGCTCCTGACCCTGCCTCTGGAGCCCTGGTTCTGCACATAGCAGTGGATGCTTCTTCAGGTGGAAGGAGGCAGTCACCAGCCCAAGGAAGCCCTCCTCAAGGTCAGGAAGTTGCTGGAAAGAGCTCACATCGACATCAGAGCCACCTGCCTTGAAGGGCAAGACACATGGGCAAAGCTGATTAGTTTCCTCATACTGGTCATCAGCTGGCTTGTGGCACACACCTGTCACCCCAGCACCATGGAGGCCGAGGCAGGAAGCTTGCACTGAATTCCAGGTCAGCCGGGGTTACATAGTAAGTTCAAGGCCAGACTGAACTACACAGGGAGACCCTGTCTCAAAAAAAGTAGCAATCAGGCTACCTGACAAATATCTTAAGATATTATGATGATCCACCAGCCCATAACCAGTTCATTAAGTCTTTTCTAAAGTGATGAACATGCTAAAAGTTGTACCCTAAATATCTCTCCACTCCTACTAAGTCTTGTAGAGACACAATAGTCACCCACACAGGGTTAGCTTTTAAGTTTGTTTTATTGTATAATATTCTTTCCTTTAAAAGCAAAAACCTAGGGCCAGCGAGATAGCTCAGCAGACCAAGTGTCTGCTTAGGCAAGCGCAGGGAGCAGGGTTCGAACTTGGCACCCTGGCCCTGGCCCTTGCCCTCAGGTGTGTTGAGCCAGGACACAGTGGCCCACACCCGTAATCCCAGTGCTGGGGAGCTGCAAACAGGAGGATCACTATGAGTCCAAGCTTTGTAGTGATACTCTGCACTGAATACATTAAAAATAAAAAAAAAAAAGTAAAACAACCTCTCAGTATCTCAAAGTGTCTATTAAGTACCCTTACTTCACCCCAAATAATTATCTTGCCCTGGTAACTTTGCCTCCAAACACATTTTAGGGCCATGGTTACCAAAAGCTATAGAACTATTTTATTACCAGACCAAAAAAAATTTTTTTTCAAGAAGTTTAAAACTACAACTAATTGAGGAATTATTTTTTTTTTCTCTTACTCATTGCAAAATAGACTGGAAGGCAGGTTAGAGTATAGAATGCTTAAAACAAAACAAAACCAAAGCTTCTCGTGCCTCTCTTGCATCATGGAGTATGCTCTTTGCTTTCTGGGTTACGAACTATAATCTTCTGAATTGGCGTGCGTAAGAATTTTCAGCGAAACACCTCCCTCCTGTCTTCCCCAGCAAGTCTTCTTTCCTTAATTAGATTCTTCTTAGTAAGGTCTGTTTAAGAAAAAGGATCTCGATTTACTGGGGTGAGGGGCCCACCCTGTGCAAGGCAGGGCTTCTACTGTGCCCGTGGGCGCCCTCTTTTCCTGGAGCCTCTAAAACTTCGCAAGCAAGGCTACCGGTAGCACCCAGAAAGCCTGCGTGAGTAGGCGTGAGTCAGCTGGGAGGAAGTCATCCTGCAGTCCCGTCTCTCACTCTGAGGGACCGCCCTCTCCCCCAGAGCGGGTGCCCAATCCACATTCCAAGGCTTATGTATGGGAGACAGATCCATTAGCAACAAATGGGTTTATGCAGATTTGCATGTGTCAGAACTTAGGAGCCCAGAGAGGGCTCTGAGCTGTCTCTGTCTCCTGTCCCAACTCCACAGCTCCCAGCAACACCCTTCAACCTGGAGAGCCCAGTGGCTCGTAGGTGTCATTCTGTGTTCTGAGCGATTCTTCGGAGGCTGATTTTTGCATCTTAATGGGTCCTGTGACACGGAGCCATTTCGCGGGCAACATCCTTAACCAATACCTAGATTTGTAACACCTATTTGTGTGTTGGACTGATTGACTCGGCCTTAAGACAAGCATTTAATGATACCCCCGTCAGTCCCGAGCCCTGCTTAAGTGTCTCCTCCGATGGGCTGGCTTAAGGAAAAGTGACAGAAATGTTCTTTAATAACTATGGTTTATCCATTTCTTTCAGATAGTAAGTGCCACGTTCTCACCTCATTTACAGCTTTTAATCCCAAATGGACATTGCTTTTGAAATATCCTCTTTCTTTTCTTTCTCTTCCCCCCAGGGCTGCCACTTGAAAGTTGAAATCTAGCAAGAATGTAATGGTAGGTGCCAGCGTTCTGAATTACAGGGTGACTGCCTGCGTTGATCCTAAGAAGCAAGTGTCTTTTTTATACCGCATAAAAGGCTGAAATGTTTACATATCAAAAGGCTATAGGCCAATTTCTGTCAAAATTACACATGAAGTTAAGCAGTACAAGCAATTTATTTAAACACTAGTCATTGTAGAAAAATTCAAAACCATATGCTCTTTTAGCAGTTTTTCACAAATGCATTTGACCCATGACTTGGCCAGACAGACAAGCTTCATAATTTACTCTAAATTTCAAATCCCCTTGACGTTTAAATAAAAGATCTTCATTAATGAGGTTTACATGAATGAAAACTTTAGAAGCTGATATTGGTTAGCAGAGGGGCTTTGGGAACGCCTGTGCCTTCGCCTTCATTTTCAAATGACTGACTCTGCTAATCGCTTCAAGAGAAAGTTTTTTTGAGAACAAATTATGGACATTTACATCCTGTGATCTGCAAAAGTAACAGCGCAGTCACTTTGGAACAAACTTTGGTAAATAACCCGGCTAAAAGCGGATTTCTGCAACCCGGAAAACCGTAACTCTCGAGCTCTTATTTGTTTATTTTTTTCCCCATTTTTTGAGGCCTTGGGAATATGTCATTTTTTCCAATACCCCCTTCCCCCCCAGGGATATGTTGAGCGTTGGTAACACTTTGATTAGTTTGTCCTGAGGGGCTCTCGTGCTCTTATTTAGAATGTTGTAAAACTTTAACAAAATCCAGCTAGTAAGTGACCTAGGTTAGGCTGAACGCGGGGACCCTCCCCTTGAGGCTCTGCCCTTTTCTGGGTCAGTCCCGGGCCGCGCTCTGCTTAGCGGAACCTCGGAACGGCTTCCAAGTACTACTTTTGAGACGCTTGAGTTTTTTTTTTTTCTTTCTTTTTTAAGCGCAAAAACAAACCACAAAAACCAATCTGCACGGTATGAAATCTGTATGGAGCTCTCCGGCGCCGCGCCCGTCGCCTGAGTCTGCGATTCGTACCTCGGGCAGCCCCCAGGGTTCGTACCTTGGAAAAGGAAGGCCAGGTTTTTGCATGATACGAAAACTCCTACTTAAACGTGATTATAAACTCTGGTCTGTGACCAAGCAAGACACTGAAAGGATTAAGGAACGATTAGAAGTTAGGGCCGCATGTACACTTTTTTTCTTTCTTTCTTTTCCAGCTCTGGGCTGGTATAAATAATATGGGATCAACGCTTTCTCTAAAATGAGAGTATCTTGGGGCAAGAAGAGACACCCCCCCACACACACACTTGGGCACTTTGTTTTAAGTCAGAGAAGCAATTTAATCTACGCTCTTTGAGTCAATTTAGAGACGAATGAGGCGCGCCGCGCAGACGCGCTGCGCAGAGATGTGGACCCACAAATATGCCTTCTGCATGCGGAATCCACTGATCTGTTCTTTAATATCTTAAAAATGAGGGCTATTACCGAGAGAGTGGCTTCTCAACAAACACATTTTCATAGACTTCTGCGTGGTGATTGCTTTGTGTGGAATCGTGTTTGGGTGATAATAGGGAAAATCAGCAGCCTGTTTACTGCATTGCTAACCTAGCACTGCAGCCGCCTCCGGACGCGGCAGGTCCTCCCATGCTGAGCCGTGCGTGCGGGTCCGACAAACAATCGCTTAGCAGCCCGAGGGGGACAATTTGCGTGCGTCGCATTTGTTATTCCAACTGCACCGTGAGATTGTTGAGCGCGCACCTCAGATACTTGTGGGGTTCCGCCTGCTGAGGAGGCTTAGCGGGGCGCAGAAACCCGACTCGTTTCCCAGCTTCTGCGTCCCTAAGACAGCATTAGCCTGCAGATCGAAGGCTCGGACGGTGTAGAAAGCCCCGCCACACAGAGAATGAGTTCCCCTGAACTGATTTTGCCAAAAAAAGTGTGCAGGGCTCCGGGTACCCCAACCCCTTCCGGAAAGTTCTCTCAGTGGAGCAAAGAGCCTGCAGACTCCCCTTTTCTTATCTTGGACCCAGCTCTTCCACGGACCTTGCCCTGGGCTGCAGGCAGGGGTGGGGATCAAACACTTCCTCCTTCTAAAGAAAAGATTAGGTCCACCCCTAATCTAACTTGGCCTACCGTGACAGTCACTCTTGCAATATCAGGGTAGAAGAAATCCGATGAAGGTCAGACTTGGTTCTATGCGTTAAAATCCTAGAAACCCAGTAATCCCAGCTCCATAGGAGGCTGGGGCAGGAGGGTCACAAGTTAGAGCTTAGCCTACAGCAATTTAGGGAGACTCTCAAAACTTAAACATGGGGCTGGGATATAGCTCACCGTGAAGGTCCTGAGCTCAACTGCCAAAAATAAATACAAATAAAATCCTGAGGCCTCCAAATTAGCCTGTTCATGCTTCAAGGCCAACACTCACTTCCATAAAGGGTTCCTCCCTCCAGAGTCCGGGGCACACTTCAGGAAAGAGACCATGGCTATGCTCCCTTAAGCCCGATGGCTAAGGACAATGCACCAAGGGAATGAGACACAAAGCCCTGCCCAGTGAGGGTGTCTGGTATTTTTAAAAAACTTGCCAGCCCCCTTTAGCACCCAGAGATGAGGACAATGCTGCTCAGAGCATCCTTTACAAAACAGGATAGATGGGACTCGAACCCAAACCACTGTAGCACCGTGCCTCTGTAGCTATAGACTCTGGGGAGTCCTCAGAAGATCCATGCCCTCAACACTTCAGGCCCAGAGAGGGCCGAAGTTCCCAAGTTCCAGTTCTCTCCCACCATTTGCCCAAGGGACAGAAGCTGGGAAAGGCCAGAACTGTGTCTTACAAGCCAGTGACTGCTACGGGTGCGAGTGGAAAAGGTGCCTCCCTACCTAGTGCGCAGCATGAGGGGGGCTTTGGCCACAGGCCTGGCCTCTCTGAAGGAGCGAGCGGGGTTACAGTCCCTTTCCTGAGTGATTTTTATTGTTATTACCCATTGCCTTTCCAAACCGAGGCCATCTCCATCCTGCCCTAATTGCTCCCTACAGCCACGGCAGCACCCTGTCTCTTAGGCTGCCAGGCACAGATCCAGTGGGCGTTTGGATCCGGACATCTGAGCAGAGGCCTACCAGGAGAAGCACTCCTGCATGGCTGCCCTGTGGTGTTGTGCACCCTGGCAGGAACCCATGGCCCGGTACACAGGGGTCTTTTCCTTTTCCCCCAGTGCCTGGAAGGACGCGGCACAAGTGCCCTACTTGGGGGACTTCAGATCGCTTTGAGGAGGTGGCTGTGCCTCATTGGCCAGAGAAGGAAGTCACAAACGCCAGCAGGAGTGAAGGCGGCCTTCCTTGGGGAGCGCGAGGTGACCCCTGTCCCAGCCCTACGCAGTGAGTCTCTCCTCAGCCTGGTACTGCGTGCTTGTGCTTCTTCCGCTGGAGGGGCCAGAGGGCCCGCACAAGGACTGCTCTGCCAGCTCGGGGGCTCACGCCTCGGCCAAAAACCTGGAAGATGTTTTAGCTCTGCGCGGCCGGTCTCTTACCTTCTCTAGGGCGCGCGGCCGCCTGAGCGCAGGGGTGAGTTCGCGGCACCTCCGGCTGTGCAGCGCGAAGGGTCCCGCGAATCATGGTGGCCGCCTGCTGGGAGCACACCCGCCTTTGCCCGGGCCCTGAAGCCCAGCCTGGATCTGCCAGGAAGAAGGACACCCTCAGCGAGGGGGCCTGGTTGCCGGGGAGCAACTACTAGGTCAGATGGGGAAAAGCGCGACAGCTCAATTGTTAGGAAAGGAGATAGAGAAGCCTGAAGGCCAGATCCAGAGTGAAAATCAAAAACAGTTTGGAGAAGAGCCACCCCCAACCTGTTTCCAAAAATCATAATTAAAAAGAAGAGACACAGGAACCTACCGACACTCGGGGTGCTACTCTCGGTGGTGAATTCTAAACAGTGGTTGTACTTGATCTTCGCTGTGTTAGGAGCTAGTAAGGACTGGATAGTAGTTGCCAGACCATACGTAGCAGAGGAAAACAAAGAAAAAGAAAGCATGTTTAAGAAACACGCGACACATCTCTTCTTTCGTCGTTTTTGCCTTTAGAAATGCTCGCTTTTTCAGGAAAAAAAACCAAAAAAAACCAAAGGGTTTAGGGTGGGAGGTTTAAACAGTTCCATTCCGGAGAGAACTTCAACATTAAAAAAAAAAAAAAAAAAAAAAAAAAAAAAAAAAAAAAAAAAAAAAAAAAAAAAAAAAAAAAAAAAAAAAAAAAAAGAGTGAAATTAGGCGGTGAGGGTAGAGGGGCCGGGAGGAGGAGCAGAATTTTCGATCCGACTGGAGAGAGAACGTAACTACTCACATTTTCTAAAACAAAACAAATTCCTAAATTAGGGGGGAAATAGTCCCAAAGTAAAAATCAGCCACAGTGTATTTGAGCTACAAGCAGAGGAAATCGCACCCAATAATAGGACCCAATCTGGGAAAAAACGGGTGGGGGCAGAGAGGTCGCGGCGGGAGTTGTTAATGCGGCCGCACAATGGAATTAATGAGATTAACCGGGGCAATTAGGCCGCCCGCCCAGCTCGGCCGGCCTGGGGCGGGGCCGCCGAATGGAAAAGATTAGGTTAATTTCATTAATTCTCAATCCACAATCTCCTTTCAGGCCCTAGAACTCCCTCGCTTGGCACCTCTCCCCCTCAACCTCCCCCCACCCGAAGGAAAAGAAAGAGCCAAATCTGGTTCAGTTTGTCATCTGCATATTACCAGGAACTAAATCCAGGATGACGTCGACTCGGTATAAAACCAACTAGAGGTTCAGCTGGTCCGAGCTGCGTCCTCCCCGCGGGCCGAGCGCGGCGCGGCGCGGCGGCGAGGGGCGGGCGGAGGCGGCGGGCGCAGGGGGCGGGGAGGGGCGCGGGGTGCGCGCCCGCCCGCGCTCTCTTTCGCTTCGGTCGGCGTCGGGCGGAGAGCGGCCCCCGCACTCGGAAGCCTTCGCCCGGTCGCGCCCGCGCCGCCCCCCGTCCCGGCGCGAGGCTCGGGGATGCCCGCCAGCATGTTCAGCATCGACAACATCCTGGCCGCCCGGCCGCGCTGCAAGGACTCGGTGCTGCCGGTGGCGCCCAGCGCCGCGGCCCCCGTCGTCTTCCCGGCCCTGCACGGGGACTCGCTCTACGGCGCCGGCGCCGGCGCCGGCGGCTCCTCGGACTACGGCGCCTTCTACCCGCGCCCCGTGGCCCCTGGCGGCGCGGGCCTCCCGGCCGCGGTCGGCGGCTCTCGCCTCGGCTACAACAACTACTTCTACGGACAGCTGCACGTGCAGGCGGCGCCCGTGGGCCCGGCGTGCTGCGGGGCCGTGCCGCCGCTGGGCGCCCAGCAGTGCTCGTGCGTCCCGACGCCCCCAGGTAGGGCCGCGCGGCGCGGCGCGGCTGCGCTCGGCTCGGGGACTCGGGTGGGCACGGCGCCGGCGGGTACAGGCTCTGTTTACCTCGCGCGAACTTTGCTGCTCTTGCAAGCTCCCCCCGCGCCGCAGTTCTCTTTTCTTTGGCCGACCGGGCACTGGAGTTTGCAGGCGTCTTGCGGCAAGAGTTGGCGGAAACTGAGCCGCGCAGACTTGCGATTCCACCCACGCCCGGGACCCAGTTCGGAGCCTGCGTGCGGTGACGAGGTTTCCAGACCTTGCTAACTGGCTTTGCGCAGTGCGGCGGGCGCTCCCTCCCTTTCCGTGCGCCCCTGATTCTCATGCCCCCGGTTCCCGGCACCCTTGCAAGGTGGCATTTTTAAGTGGCAGAGGGGCTCCTCCGGCTCGCGGGCCCGAGTGCGTGCCTGGGTGTGCCGGGGTGAGGCAGGGTGGCTGACTGTGCGCTCCGTTCCGTCGCAGGCTACGAGGGTCCCGGCTCCGTGCTGGTGTCCCCGGTGCCGCACCAGATGTTACCCTACATGAATGTGGGTACGCTGTCGCGCACCGAGCTGCAGCTCCTCAACCAGCTGCACTGCCGGCGGAAGCGACGGCACCGCACCATCTTTACGGACGAGCAGCTTGAGGCTCTGGAGAACCTCTTCCAGGAGACCAAGTACCCGGACGTGGGCACACGGGAGCAGCTGGCCCGAAAGGTGCACCTTCGCGAGGAGAAAGTGGAGGTAGGCGCGGTGCACAGCGGGGGCCTCTGAGCTCCTTCCCAGCGATCCGAAAGATCTGGACTCTAGCCGGGTCCGCCCAGCCCACCCTGTGCGTCCTCCGCTTTAAAATCTATACAGTGGTGACCCGGAGACTACCGGAGGGCGCGTTGGGCCCAGGAAAGGAGTGTAAACGCGGAAGCAGAGCGTGTGTTCCCTGCTTTTCTTGGTGTGTGCGCGCGGGCTGGTGCCGAGCGGGACCCAGCGGTCCCGGCGCGGGGAGATGCGGCCTTTTGATCTTCATTGTCGTTTTTTGCTTCCTTGCGCAACAGGTCTGGTTTAAAAACCGCCGTGCCAAATGGAGGCGGCAGAAGCGGTCCTCGTCGGAGGAGTCGGAAAACGCAGAGAAGTGGAACAAGACTTCGCCCTCCAAGACATCTCCTGAGAAGAGGGAAGAGGAAGGTAAAAGCGATTTGGACTCGGACAGCTGACGGCCGCGGGCCGCGGCACTTACGGACATGCACAGACAGACCATGCTACTTTCTTGCACACACGCTGCCTTGCGGGAGAGGTCGAGAAAGAGAACAGGAACTGTAAATAGTGTACAGAGCCGGTTAGGCACCTGGGGACGGTTCCCGGGCCGTGGCCCAGGGCTGAGGCCTGGCTTCCCACCGTAGTATTTAAAGTTAAGTTAACGGTGACAATACAATAAAGTGATGGCGATGTAGACGGGCCACTTTCTGTGTTTCCTACCCTGACACCTTTTCTAGCAGTTGATGTCCCATAAAAAGATCTAATGAATTTCAAGAGCCAGGGGAAAAAATTGAACAAATTTGACCTGTTAGAACAGAAAAAGGAAAGCACAAACCTGTCTTGGTCGCGTGGCCTAGTTTAGCTCTCTGGGAAGGACTCAAGAGCTGCCCGGCAAGCTCAGATGAGGGGCTTTCCCTCCGGGCCTTGTGGACCCCCTGAGCATCGCCAGAGCTACTTCCTGGTCCTTCAAGTCCCCAGACTTAGGGTGTTGAGGCGCTGGGTGCAGGCTCACACTGGGTGCTGGATCCCCGTGTTTTCCTTGATTTTTCACAGCTGCCAGATCCCCACTATGCCACTCCCTGGGTGTCTGCGGTTAGACTGAGTGGCCTCCCACAGCACCAAAGCCTGGTCTAAAATCTACAACATGGTGGGGGGAAGCCACCCAAGTTGGCATATCATGCCCATTCTCCCAGGTCTGGCTCCCCTCTGCCCCACAGGAGGCCAGAGCACCCTGGGAGCTCTGCGTGTATCCCCACTTGTGTCTCTGGAAGGCCGCCTGCTGCCTGCACTAGCATCATAGCCTAACTTCGCAGCGACAGCATCAGCCCTGGGCAGGGACTGCCAAAGCCAGCAGGGATAGCTGCTAATGTGTTGGACTTTATTTCTTTGTGTTCCGAGTCCATTTATCTAAGAGGAAGCATCTGCAGGTGGGTTCACAGGGGTGCTGCTGGCCAGGAAACCCAGAAGCACCTTCCCCTGGACTGCCCCAGCGTTTGGTACGAGATTACCCCAGGAAAAGTGGAGGCTGTGCGGTGTCTGGGGCAGCGCAGGAAAAGAGGCTCTTGTTTTCTTCCAAAACCCTTCCGCCCACACACACTGACACAGATTTTAGGTTTACCAGGGAAAGGTGACACCCCAGAGGAGGTGAAACGGCACAGGGGAAGTACTTACTGATCAGGCTGAGTCCCAGGCCTGCCTTTTCATGAGGAACTGTCCTGAGACAAAAGGGTAGGGTGAGGGGCTGAGACGGGAGATCAGTTCAGGGGCAAGGACTCTGTCAACCTGTGACCACGGGCAAATTGCTGGACCACGACCCCTCTGTCCCTTGCTTTCTACAACTGTGAACTTGGCTGCTTCCAGGGTGGTGTGGAACTAAAGGCACTAACTTACTTAGAGCAGCACCAGGCATATGCATGGCTTTGTTTTCTAAAAGTTACAGTGTGTGTGTGTGTGTGTGTGTGTGTGTGTGTGTGTGTGTGTTGGAACATAGTGCTGATTGGTCTATGTGCAATTTTTTTCTTTTAAGAATTCTGAAACTGGGAGCACAGCCATTAATTTACAGGTGAGGAAATTTAAGGTTCAGAAACATTATTAAATGCTTTAGTGATACACAGTCCATGAGAAATAGAGAATGGGGTCCGGTCCAGGAATCTTGTGCCATAATCGGGAATATTTGCATTAATAGTGGTTCCTGTGAGAAATATTCAAAGGGGCGTTCCATTAACTTCAAATGGATTACTAGCTGCCCTGCTTAAGACACCTGACTTCCAGGCGAGATCAGTGCAAGCAAGGCCGCCACTTGGTGAGGGCTGATGTTCCGGGCCACTGTCCTCCGTCCCGTTGGGGAAGGCACAGCTGTCAGTTGTCTGGAACATTCTAGAACAAGACAGTGCAGCCTCATTTGCCCTGAGAGACTTGACTGTGGCTGGACCCATTCATGTACTCACGTATGTCTCCTTGGGTGACTTGGAGTCTTCTTGTAAGGACAAATCTGAGCTGAGCCTGGTGGTGCAGACCTGTAATCCCAGCACTCCAGAAAGCTGAGGCCGGAGATGGTAAGTTCAGGCCCAGGCTGGGCAATTTGGAGACAGAAACCATGGCTTGAAAGAGGGAAGAAAAGGCCATCCTTCCAGGGATCATTTCTATAGCGCGTTACTAGAGAGGTTTTCCGAGTGTAGGGCACCAGAAGCCATGAGGAGGAGGCGCAGTGCTCCTTCCTGAGCGTGAAGCCCGCGCCTGGTGTTGCTTTGCCGCAGCTGCCGCTTGCCATTGATGATCATTCTTGCTCCTTCTCTGGAGGGGGCAAGAGGGAAGGGATGCAGTCTGAGTGGCTTCTGCTAAAAGAAAAAAAAAAAGAGGGAAGAAGTAGGCTGGAGATAGATATGGCTCAGTGTGAAGCCTGGGGTTCATCTCTGGTACTAAGAAAGTAAAGATGAAAACCTACAGGTAGCTGGTGTGGAAAGGTATTCTTGGAAAGCCTGGGAGAGGTGCGGCATCCCCTGTCCCCCCCATCCCCCACTCCCCTGTGAGCAGCTGGAGGGAGGCCAGTGGGGGGGGTGCTGGGGTGGCCATGAGCCCCAGAGCCGCTTTCGCTTGCCAGGAGCTCCGGGTGTCAGGAGAGCAGCCCCTCATGCCTGGAGTCCACATCCCCATTCCCAGAGCCCCTTCTGTGGCACTTCAGGAAGGCCCTGGCTCACAGGAAATAGGCATAATAAATGTCTGGAGTGAAGAGGGAAATGCCAGCACAGGGGTCTAATTACAGTCCGGCCGCCCACCCGCCCGCCTGCCTTCTGCATGCCCTGGGCCACTGTGGGGCCTGGACCTCTGTCTTAGCCCTGCTGTGGGCATCTTGCAGGGCCTGATGGAGTCATGGGGCAGAGGGGCTGCTTACGATCTTTTCCAGTGGGAATTTGAATCAAGTTCTTGGCAAGTACTTGGGAGATGTTGGCCAGTGTAGACCCAGTGACCTTGCCTGAGTGGCTTCCTGTTGGTGCAGCAGTGCAGTCCCGAAGGGGCTGTGCCCATCTCCTAGCTAAGGAAGCGGGCATGGGGGGCTGGAATGAGAATGTGATCTGCAGGGCCGAAGGCCCCTGCCTCAAGGAACCCCATTGTTATTCAGATGATTATAGAATCCCGTACTCAGGGTCACCACCAGCAAATGACTGGACTCGCTGTCCCCAGGAGACAGGAGAATTAATCTGCTATAGGAGTGAGCATGGTAGACAATGATGACCCCCAACAGTGGTCTAGCACTTTCTGCCAGAAAACACCCCGGGCTCCAGGGCTAGCCCACTTCATTTCACAGGTGGGAATTGGAGGCCAGGAGTAGATAAATAGCAAGCGGCTGAGCAGACATGGACCCCACCCCATCCCCTGCCAGATCTCAGCTCCAGGGATAGGATAAGGGTTGAGGTAAGGGTGTCCAGGTGGTCACTGGGGCCAAGGAGGACCCTGTGGCAGGTGCAGAGGAACAAGGGCACACAATGGTGTGCGGGCAAGAAGCCGGCCTCCCAGGTGCCCAGCAGCCCCCTCCAGGGGGCGAGTAGCAGTGCTCAGCAGCCAGTGGGCACAGGCTGGGGGAACGCTTTGGAAACAGCTGCTGCAGCTGTGTAGCCATGGGTAGTATATTTTGGTGACAGTCCCTTGGCAAAGTTGTTTTATTGGCATTTTAAAGAAAATCTTTTATCTTTTGTTGACATTTTAACGTGGAACTAGGAGGCTGAGCTTAACCTGTCTGTGAAGTGGAGCCGGAAGATGCTTCCCTCTGCACTGGGGCTGAAGGGCTGAGATGACAGGGAGCCTGGCTTGTAATTTGCATGAGAGTTAGGGTGATTCAGGAACAAGAGTCCAGGTGCATTGAGAGCCCTTCCTGGGCTGGCTTTCTATGTGTGACCCCAAGTTCTGTACCTCTGGTTCCTAAATCCACTTATCTTTATCCTTTTCATGCCTCTGTAGTTAGAACAAAGGATGTGTGTGCATGTGTGTGTGTGTGCACGCGCACGCACGCACGCACGTGCATACAAGTGCATAAAGCTCCTTCTCTAAGTTCTCTAAGAAGATGGGATTCCAGCTGATGGGAAGACAGGACTAGTGGTGGCCAGTGATTTTAAAATCCCTGGTCCAGGGCCTGGGGAGATGGCTCAGTGGAATAAGCACTTCCCTCGCAAGAGCAACGGCCTGAGTTCAATACCCAGTTCAGCCAAAACAAAACAAACAAACAAACAAAAAAAAAGCAAAAGAAAAAACCCCTGGTCCAAGCTTTTGTTTAAACTGGGGCCACATCCTGTAGTGGCAGATTAAGCCTGTGTCTGCCTGGCTCCTTCCTCACCTGCAAAGCACGTGGGGCTGGAGGATGATAGATCAGGTAAGGAACCCAGCTGAGTGTCTGGCACGTTCACTATCATGGCTTTCAAAGGCTCTCAGATCAGCTGGATAATCCCTGCCTAACCCGATTGGCATTAGGAATACAGAATGCCCCTTGCTTTTAATTGTTGTTGGTTTAGGAGTTTATGGGTGCCCGCAGGACATGTTCTAATGAAATTAAGTGACATCCTGGCCCAGAGATAGCCCAGGGCTGAGGCAGGCGGAACAGTAGGGCTCAGGGTAAAGAAGGGCCCCGGGAGTGGGGCTTGGATTCCATTGCCAAGGTTTGTGGAGTGGCCTTGAAGTTTTTCAGAAGTAAGCCTGACCCTTGCCAGCAGCTGGTGCCCTGCCCCTTGAACATTCTCAAAGTGTGAAGCTGGTGACAAGTCCTTTGCCTGTTGGGGACTCTCCTTCATGGGAGGGCTATGGGGCATCCCATAACCTGTCCCTAGAGCCCTGTGGCAGTGTGGAAGACCTTGCTTATCATGGCTTGGATGTAAGTCTGGGATAAAGAAAGAGCCACTGTCTTCACAGCTCCTGTGTCCCCCAGTGAATGGTCTACAGGATGAGTGTGGCAGGAGTGACTCTGTAACGTGTGGGTCCCTCCAGCTCTCCTTGCTTCCCCTGTGGCCAGCCCTGGGAAGCACCGAGTTCTGCCCTCCCTCCACTGAAGCTGATTTATAGAAGCTGTGATTAGTGAGATAATTTTAGCTGTGATGCACAGTTTCAAAGTGCCTGTGCCACTTCCTCCCTGGTGGAGCTGGCATGTGACACCGCCACGGGAGCTGTGACCACTCCGTGTGGCCATCAGCCAGGTCAGCCTGAGGCATGGCCGTGGGAGCACAGTGGGTGGGGCTCCCTGCTTGGATCAAGATGTCCCTGGCAGTGTCCTCTTTCCAGCTCCGATGGAGACTTGTTTACATTCTTTTTTATTTTTATGAGAAGGCAAAAATAGTTTATAAACAAGAATTTAACCAGGTTTGGTAGTGCATACCCATAATCCTAGCACTCAGGAGGCTGAGGCAGGAGGATAGCCACGTGTTTGAGACTAGCCTGAGCTAGAGAGACCCTGTCACAAAAAAAGAAGCCCCTTGTGGTCCAGTGGGAGAGACACAGTTGTGACCACAGATGCTGTGTCACTATCAGGCCACACAAGCTTGGTGGTTGCGCTCTGTGCATAAGCAGGGTCCCGGCAGAGTTGACACACTGGCAGGGCATCTCTTCTCGGGATTGTGGGGTCTCAAGTGGGGTCTCCCACTTGCCAGGTGGGACTCACTATGGTCAGCTGGGGCCAGGCCCGCTTAGCCCTGCAGGCCCTGGCTGAGATGCTTCCACCTGGATTGGGAGTGGCGAATCCTTCCTCGAAAATCCTCTCACTGCTGAGGATGGGACCAGAGAAGACAGATGCTGGGAGCCCTGGAAACCCTGCTGGCCTCTTCTGCCGGGAAGCCTCTGCTCTCTGTCAAGCTGGAGTCCCAGCTGCTGCTTTTATCCGATGTCCCGAAGACCAGAGGCGGGGGTGCTTGGGGCTTGCATGTTCAACATTGTTTTGTAATTGAGGAATAAATATTTAAATCTGAAATCAAGTGAATCACTTTCTCCTGAAGTGGACAGGGAGGGAAAGTTGTATGGGAGCGTTGATTTCCTCTGACTGGTCCCTCAGTGGAACTCCGGCTCGCAGGGGTCCCACACGGACCCTTCGAGGAGGTTCCAAGCCCCACCGCGGTGCAGGCCTCACGTTCCAGGGTTGCTGTTTTTGCTCCTCGCTGGCTTCTTGCAGTGGCTGAAGCAGGGCTGAGCCTGCTCGGCTTCACGAGGTTCCCTTGTGTTTGTCAGTCTTCACTCTTAGAGTCCCTGGACCAGACACAACCACAAGCAGATGAAAACTTAACTCCTCCTGCCTGCAGTTAAAGTCCTATAAAGACCTTGGTTGTTTATTTTTGTCTTTTATGGCAGATGTGCATGTATAGTTTTTATTGTTGCTTTGCGGTGCTGGAGACGGGACCTGGGCCTTACAGATGCTCTGCTGAGCTACATCCCAGCCCCATGCCTCATGTGGGGTTTTCGTCATTTGCCTGCACTGCTGCAAGTTTTTCTGGCTCGCCGTGATTAATTTTTATTCTCACCAACATTGTGCAATGAAGATTCAGAATTCTAGAGAAAGGTCCTGAGAGGAACCAAAGACACTAGCTGGGGTGGGGGCAGGACGGCTTCAGATGCCCGTGAACAGAAGGCACAACTCTGGGGTATCAACAGCAAGTCCCTGGGCTGGGACGTCTGTGGAGACAGGGCTTGGTAAGTAGAAAAGAAGGTGTCTTCATTGTTCTTAAGGTAGAAAATATTTTCTGTGATACCAAGAGTATCTTGTAAAAAAACGTGTCTTCTGTTTGTTTGGGGGTCAGCAGCTGGTCACTGATGAGGCAGGAGGGACCTGGCCACGGTCACCTCGTTACCTAACAGTGGCCGCTGCAGTGGCTTCCATTGTGCACTGTTCGCATCTGTCTGTGAGTCTGAGCCTGGCATTGTTAAGATGCCGCTGCCTCTCAGAGTCCAACCCATGGCATTGTGTTGGAGGGGCAGGCAAGCGCTGTCCTCTCGAGCCACACCCCCAGCCCTGAAGTTGACATTGCTGTCACCGTCTCAACTTCCCCCTGCGTAAGGATTGTCGGGCTTTGAGTCCAGGACTCCTGTTCTTTTGGTTTTGCCGCACGCCACTCATGGTTAGGACCAGCCAGGAGGCGTGGGTTGGAGTCCCTGCTTTGTCTCAAGAAAGCAACAAGGCCTTGAGCCTCCAGCTCTCTCCTTCCAAAAGTAGAAGAATTATAGCTGGTCTGTGATTCAAAGGGGGTGCTTGATGTGTCAATTTCTGACAATGTATGACAATCACCCCACGTTTTAGTCATAAGCACATAGAATATTTACTGATGATCCTGCCGTGATGAACATAACAGTCTCCCATCCACAAATATTTAAAAGGTGCCTAGTCTTCTGGGTGTGTTCTAAAACTCCTTCCTGCAGGGGAGACGGTCACAGAGCATGTCACAGATGTCAGTGGGAGATGATAGGCTGAAACCCATGTCTGGGGAGTAGATGGGACCCAGGAGATGGGAGCAAAGTTGGCTTGGCCTACAGTTTGTCAAAAGGAGTTGGGAAATACAACCCGAGAGCTGACCTGTTCTACTTCCTGTTTGGTCAATAAAGTTTTATTGGAATCTAGGCATGGTAGCATAGACCTCTACTCCCAGCTCTCTGGGAGTTGAGGCACAAGGGCTGCAGGGTGGAGCCCCGCCTGAGCAACTTCAAGATCTGCTTAGCAACTTCCAGTACCTCAGGGAGGAAGAAACATAAAAAACCCAGGATGCTGAAAGTGCTAAATGATGTGGCCTTAACTAGGAGAAAAGAGAAAAGACAGTCCAAGAGACACACTCCCTGGACTGGTTTTAGTTTATTATGTTTTATTTTATTGAGACGGTCTCACTAAGTATTTCAGGCTGGCCTTGAGCACTCTGTGTAGCCTGGGCTGGGATTACAGTTATGGTCCCCGTGCCTGGCTGGCAGGGGTTTATTTTTAAGCTGCTTTGTGGCCAGACATGGGACACAGGTCAGTTCTGAGCACAAAGGCATGAGGGTGTGCATGTATTGTGCAGGTGGAGGGCACAGCCCGCAGGGCTAAGCATCCAGGCAACGAGGGCCAGGAGTGCTGTGCCAGGCGAGCTCAGGCTCAGCTCTCTGGGAGTTGAGGCAGAAGGGCTGCAAGGTGGAGCCCAGCCTGAGCAACTTCAAGATCTCCTGCAGAGTTCAGCATGCACAGGGAGGTGGAGCCCTGCTCTGAGCAGGCAGGACAACCATGGGATCCCCTTTATACTTACTGCAGGATGAGCTGTCTCTCTCTTTCTTTCTTTCGTTCTTTCTTCTTGAGACAGGGTCTTGCTGTGCAGCTCAGGCTGACCTTGAGCTTACTTTGTAGCCCAGGCTGGTCTCAAACTTGCAACAATCTTCTCTGCCTCAGCCTCCTGAGTGCTGGGATTATGGGAGTGCACTACCACTGTCTGTCTGTCTGTCTGTCTGTCTGTCTGTCTGTCTGTCTGTCTATCTATCTATCTATCTATCTATCTATCTATCTATCTATCTATCTATCTATCTATCTATCTATCTGTTTTGTGGTACCAAACTCTGGACCTTGCACTTGCCAGGCAGGTACTTATGCCACTGAATGGTCTCTGGTTGGGTTGATTGATTGATTGACACAGGGGCTTGCTGTGTGGCCTAGACAGTCCTTGAACTCTAGATCTTCCTGCCTCAGCCTCCACAGGGCTGGGACTGAATGTGTGATTTATGGCACCCAGGAGGTTTGGAGGGAAACCCTTAGGCAGGTTTGAGAAGTGGGGGAGGCCTATAGCATGGGCCCCCAAGCAGGCCCCTGTCATTTGGTACCCGTGGGGCCTGTTTTCCTCCTGGAGCAGATGGGGTCATGGCCCTGCAGAATCCATGCCACAGACCTCTGTCCTGGTCCTGTGAGTGGGGCTTCATTTCAGGAGGGGTCTGAAGAGAGGAGCCCATGTAAAGCTGGATGCAGAGGTTGGCGTGATGGAGCCAAGGCCGAGGGACCCTAGGGCCGGCTGACCCTGGTGGAGCGAGGGGGTTGTTCTCTGTGACTGCTGTGGAGAGTGGGGCCAGCACCGTGACTTCAGGCTTTCAGCCTTCAGGACCGCAAGAGAATCGACTTCGTTTGTGTCAAGCGGTCAAGATTGTATGATTTGTGACAGCAGCTCTCAGAGACTTGTCCTGAATGCGGTCCCTCCCACGTGACTCACGCTATGGCTTCTTGTATTAAGGTGATTGGAAGTTACTCTTTCCTACTCCACTATAGCCTTGTGATTTTCTGTTTAATTTTGGGATGTGTGAGAAAACAGCATGGAAAACTGATCTTTTTTTTTTTTCTTTTTCTTTCATTGGAAGTCCTAGAGGTTGCCCTGGGCTACATCCCCAGCTCTGTTTTATATTTTATTTTGAGATAGGGTCTTACTACATCATTAAGTTGCTGTAGCGGTTGATATATTGTGTCAGCTTGAGAAGTTTAGAAGTTTAAGCAGCTCAGACTCATATTGTCAATATCCTCGTTCTGTGCCAGGGGCCAGGACCTGCTGTGAGTGCCCCACTGCCCCAGGGGTGGCCTGGGCACAATGTGGGGGAGGAAACGATGCCTGCTCCCCCTCTCTGTGCCTGCTCGCTCATTGCTTTCGCTGTCTTCTGCCACCTGGACCTGCTGCCCGGTGTCACGCTGGCCTGCCTCAGAGCCAGCTGATTATGGGCTGACACCTCCACAAACTACGAGCTAAGTAGACCTTCCCTTCCTTGCCTCTGGGTGATACCTGTTTTGTCTCAGCAACAAGAGAAAAGTAACCAACGCAGTTGCCCCGATGGGCTCAGGCTTGTGACCCTCCTGCCACAGCCTCCCAAGTGCTGGGATTACAGGTGGGCACCATCACGCCAGTTTGACCACTTTCTTGAATCTAGGACATCCTCATTCTGGAAACGTAAACAGCGGGAGAGGAAAGCATCTCAGATCCCGCACAGCTTAGGGAGTGGAGAGAGGCCAGGGCCCAGGCCTGCCCCTCCCGTGCTCCTCCTCTGGATGGCTACCTCTGGCCTTTCTCTCTTCCCTGGCTTCTCCTGGACGCCCCCTGTGCCTCTCTGTCTCCCCAGAGGCCCCCTGTTGGCAGCAGGGCTAGCAGCAGAGTAAACACTGGCCACAAACAGAGCCTTGTGTTCCTGCAGTGAGCTTGGTGTGACTGCTGTCTGGGCCTCGGTTTCCAGTCAGGTCCAGCTCAGCACCCGCTCTGTGGCAGGCAGGGCACCAGGTGCCGGGGGTGGGAGTCGGCATCCCGAGGCACCTGTGCAGCTGCGGCTCTGGTGATGGGGACAGGAGCTGCTCAGTGCCTGAGGCTCACGCTCATTCCCCTCTTCTCAGCCCCAGAGACGATGAGAGGATGGATCTGTCTGTCCCGTCCACAGCTGCCCTAGTGGAGACCACTTGGAGTGGCCGTAAATGTCATAGAATTTGGTTTTCTGATGTGTGGGGACCATGGCCCAGCATGGAGGCCGAGACAGGAGGCTGCCACAAGCGGGAGGCCATCCTAAGCCACATGGTAGAACCTGCACGTAGCAGGACACTGTCTCAAGCTAACAATGATGGGGACCCCAGGAAGGCACCCAGGCTTCCATAGCTCACCAGGGGCCCCTGGCTGCATGATTGTTCTGCTGAGCCTCCTGAATGACCAGTGGCTTAAGTGCTACCATTGCAAACCCCAGATGCCTCTTTTTCCGGCTGTGTTGGGTCTGGCTGCGTTGGCTCCAGCTTGTATGCGTGTACCCCAGGGAGGCTGTCACCCCTCATACCCTCGGGGGGCCGTAGCACCAGCGGTCTCTTGAGCATCTGAGTTCCGATCTAGTATCCCACTGCCCTTGGCGTCGGAGAGACTCCTCCTCCCCACACACCGCCAGGTATGAGCTTCCAGGCCTTCGCTCGAGCCTTTGACCTCTCCGGGCTCCATTCCATCTCTGGGAAGGTGATGCTAGAGGTGGGGGCAGGCTGGAGGACTGACCTCACGTGTGCAGAGCCCTGGGATCCAAACCCAGTACTGGGAAAACAGAAGACAAAACACACCAAAAATTTAAGGAGTAACCGGGCATCATGGTGCACACTGCAACCCAGCCCTCGACAGGCCTAGGCAGGAGGGTCGCTGCGAGTTTAAAGCCAGTCTGCCTTATGTGGTTCAAGGCCAGCCTGCGCTATATTACGAGACCCTGACTTGGAATAACAGCAACAACAAATGATAAAGTAAGGAGAGGGACAGAAGGGACTGGACACCTCGGGTTGGTCTTAGGTCAGTAGGAATGTGGGGGGCTTCAGCAATAGACACTTATTTTCTTAGAGCTTGGAGGTCAGAAGCTCAAGCTCAAGCTGTCTCTAGGTTTAGATTCTTGGCTCACAGGGGCCGCTGTCTCGCTGCACTGGTGACATCATCCTGTTCGTACAAGGACATCAGTCTGCATGGATTAAGGACCTACCTTACAGACCTCATTTAGGTTTATTTTATTTTTGCAGGGTACTGGGAATCGAACTCAGGACTTCAAGCTTGCCAGGCAGGCACTGCTGTGCCACTGTGCTAAATCCCTGCTCCCCTTATTTACTTGTTTGTTTGACACAGGGTCTTGCTATGTAGTTCAGGCTGGCCTTGAACTCACTATGTAGCCCAGGCTGGCCTCAGACTTGCAGTGATCCTCCGGCCTCAGCCTCCCAAGTGCTGGGATTGCAGGCATGTGCCACCACACCCAGCTACTCTAGTTTTACTGATGGACACTGCCCCCTAGAGCTGCTGCTGGGTGCAGACACCTCCCTGGAGCTGGAGGGGCCACCCCAGAGTCGGCCCCAGTCACCTGCCACCATGCCAAATGTGGAACACGATGCTGTTATGTCCTACAGGATGATCTGTGCTCTGTCTTCACCCCGACAGTGGGGACAAATGTTTGTACCCTTGGACTGAAACACTGCAGAGGGAGAAGAGAGAGGTGCCTGCTGGAAGTGTGCGACACCACTGCCATGTGACACGGAGGTGGCATTGTGTCCCCCATCACCTGTTGTGGTCCTCATGAGGGGAGGACGTGGCCCTGGAGCGTGGGCACTGCCCCTTCCGTTTCCTGGTGTCTGTCATCTCCCAGGCTCTGCTGCTCTTAGAGAGTCAGAGATAAACCACTCGGTTAAGCAGCGGTCACTCCGGTACTCCCAGGGCCAGCTGTGGGGACGGCCCTCCCTGCCTGTACATTCCCATGCTGCGAGAGCGAGGACTGCCAAGTAGAAGGGTCATCTGGGGCTGGCCAGCATGCCCCTAGCATGAGCGTCCACTCTGCTGCAGTGGGGCCAGCTGAGCTGGGGTGTGACAGCGACCTTTCCACGCCTGGCAGGGACGGCCTTGTCTCTGCCACCAGCCAGGAGGAAGAGCACAGCTTGCAGAGCAAAGGTAACGTGGAATGCTTCTCCCAGCAGCAGCTGGGAGTGCTTCTGGGCTAGCTTTTGCTTTTCTTTAGATCTTCATTGGACACGAGCAATTTTCAATCATTTTGAACCATTCAGTTACATATCGGAGGCTGACTCTATTATTACCGTCCTGAGGGGTTGGTCGGCATTTGGTCCGAATTACGTGGCTGTCGACAGACGGCAGTAAAAGTGCTTTTGCAGGCAGGCCGGTGGGGCTGTGGGAAGAGCTCGCATCGTCAGGAGACAGCGGGCAGCTTGGCCCTGCTCCCCGAGCCCCCTCTTACCCGTGACACAGGCAAGCCCCTTAATCTCTTGGAGACATGGTTGCTTCGAGTACAAAACAGAGCTAATAACTCACGACCCTTTGTTCTCTCCAGGGCAAATCACAGTGATCTTGGAAGCCACAGTCAGCTCCCCCCTTGCTCCCTCAGAGGGGGCGGGATTGGCGGGGCCTTCACGTGAATTGGACGTGATGGGGCAGAGTATGATGTTGCTGACAGCCCATATTTCTGCCTGTGGTTGCTGCCGAGAGCCTTCTTTTCATAGAAGCCAAAGGCAAGCTGCAGGAAAAGGGTCCCTGTTCTCGAAGCCGACCCCAACGTCCTGCAGCCTGGACTCCGCGGCAGGAAGTCCTGCTGTGCTGTTCCACACAGGCGACACTGGGAGGCCGAGAGTGCGGGACCCTTCCAGACCAGCGGCTGGCTGGGGCTCAGGCAGGAGGAGGGCAAGCACAGGACAGGCTGGGACGGGATCAGTGACTTCAGCCCTCGGCTGGACGTGGGAATTGGATGTGGCTCAGGACGGCAGCCTCAGCAAGGTGACAGCTGGAGCCTGGTGTCACTTCTGATGGGAGACCTCTGGGGTGGAAGGTTCTTGATCCCAGAGGTCTTGGACAGCAAGAGCAGAGCCTGAATTGGCTCCCAGATCCTAGGCCCACATAGGACAAGGGGCGGGTGTTGGTGTGTGGACACAGTGGCTGTGGGAACCACACTATTTTTAGCCAACACTAGGACGAAGGTCTCTTATGAAATGTGACCATTTCTTGCTTGTCCTATGCAAGATCACTCCAGGTCCTGTCGCTGCTTTCATTCTTTTCTTAGACGGTGGGCATTGTACTGGAGATCAAACCCAAGGCCTTTGCATTGAGCTATACCTCCGGCTCTTTTTATTTTGAGCAGGCCTTCACTGGGTCACCAGGGCTGAGCTTGAACCCGTAATCCTCTGCCATTTGCTTAGTGATGAGGGTACAAAGATGATAGGGACACCATGTCACCCTCAGGAGCTCCTCACCAGGGAAGCAGATGGACTGGGAGCCAAGAGGTTGGCTGGTGCAGGGGACAGGGGAGGACAAGGTGGAGCGTCTCCCCCTGCTCCCCTGCTTGCCTTGCTTTTCACCTCTGTGCCCCAGGCCTGTGGATTACATGACCTACAGGACCCAGGATCTACTGGGAGCCTTGTGTGAGCCAGTGTCCAGGCTCCATGTGCCAGCCAAGCCCTTGCCTATGGGTGCCAATGGTTTTGTTAAGATCCTGGTTCTTGGGGCTGGGGAGATGGCTCAGTGGAATAAGTGCTTCCCTGGCAAGTGCAAGGGCCTGAGTTCAATCCCCGGTTCCGCAAAAAAAAAAAAAAAATCCTGGTTCTTCTACCTGGGCCTGCGTGGCCAGGGCAGGATAGACTTTGAACAAGTAAAGGATTCTGGGAGTGGTGCCCCGGAGCCTGCCCTGGGGGCTCTGAAGGGGTACAAGTGGGTGAGGCCTCCTGGAGCTTTGGAGAGGAGGGTAGGGCACACAATAGAGGGGCTGGCTGGGGGGCTTGGGTAGCAGGGCTGGATCAGTAGGGCTCTGGCAACAGGGGCTAGAGGAGGCTTTTCTTCCCGGGTGGCAGTTGTTCCCAGGGTCGTTGAGTTGCTGAGGCAGAGCTGACACTGGATCAGACTGGTGGGACTGATTTTACCCTCGGGCACTGAGGGCTCCATTCACACCCTGGTTGGGTCTGGGTCTGAGGCTGGCAGCACCCAGGGTTTGCAGGTGGGACCTCAGCATGGAGTGGGCAGGGCAGGGCAGGGTCTCTGTCTGCGCATCTAACTCTGCCCCAGCTGGGAGCACCTGTCGTTCCTGGAGAGCCATGTCTATTTTCAAGGTGTTTTTTAAATTTTTTTAGGATTACATAAGACACGTGTACATGTGTGACCTGGAGCCCCACAGGAGCAAGGGTGCGGGCTGATGGCCCTCCCTGCTGGTCCCCAGGGCTGGCTGCTCCAGGCTGCTGTCCCTGTATGTGTGTGTGTGTGCATGCATGCTGCATGTGTGTGCTTGCCTGTGTGGTGTTTGTAGACAGCCCATCCTGGGCAGAACTTGAGCAGCCCTCCCACTAGCACACAGGGAGGAACATCTTTAGCCTGATGGGAGTGCTTATTTATTCAATGGTCTCCTTTTCAGCAGGACTGATTCCTATTTTTTTTAAGGACTGGGTGTTGAGCCCAGGGCCTTTGCACTTAACTGTGCTCCCAGCTCTTCTTAAATCTTGAGACAGGGTCTCACTGAATTTTCCAGGTTGAGCTGGGACTTGTGATCCTCCTGCCTCAGGCCCCCAGTGCACTGGGATTGTAGGCATGCACCACCACACCTGGCTCCACTTCTGATTTCTAAGTGTCACAGTTGATGTCCTGTGAATGTCCTAGTACCTGGGATCTCTGGGACGAGACCCCAAGAGCCTTCAGAGTCTGGCAGGTGTGGCCATTGTCTGGTGTCTGCCCTCGCACTGCCAAGTCACTGATTGATGCCAGGCAGAGAGCGTGAGAGCATGACCTTTAGTTCTTGTGTTTCTGTTTTCTTTTTTCTTTTTTTTTTTTTTTGGTCTTTTTGAGACAGGGTCTCACTATGCAGTTCAGGCTGGCCTTAAGCTCACTTTGTAGCTCAGGCTGGTCTTCAACTCACAACAATCCTCCTGCCTCAGCCTCCCGAGTGCTGGGATTACAGGCATGCGCCACCACGCCCGGCCTTTTTCTTTTTTTTAAACTATTGTGTCTAGCACCATCCCTATTTGGGGGGACTGACGGTCCTTTTCTCCCTTTACAGCTTTGAGTACTCCTGGCCCTGGAACCTCTGGCCCCTGATATGTGTCATGCACATTTTCTCCACAGCTGCCTTTGTCTTTGAACTCTGGAGTGGTTTCTCTCTGCAGCCAGCATCTCCTGGAGAGCACCCCTCAGGTCCCACCTGATTTGGAAGAGCCTGCTCCCCCACACCGGGACAGTAGTTTTCTGTAGGTTTGTACCCCCAGTACTTTTAAGAGTTTAGTTTATCATATTTTGGTTTTAAAATCTGTTTGGAATTTATTTTAGGATCTGGTAGAAGAGTTTAATTTTTCAGCATTGTCATTATTTTGAAGACAAGGAGATTGAGACGTGGTCTTGCTTTGTAGCCCAGGCTGGCCTTGAACTTTCAGGGGTCCTCCTGCCTCAGCCTCCCAAGCCCTGGGATCATAGACATGTGCTACCATACCTGCTTCAGAGCTTTTATTTTTCAAATTGATAACCAGCGGTTCCAGTGCTACAAATTAGAAAATAATTTGTTACCTCTATCCTTGATTTGCAATACAGTGTTCTCTTTATCTGTGGCATGTCCTGTCTATGTGCCTGCTTGCCTGCTTGCGTGTCTGTCTGTCTGTCTGTCATCCCCTTTCTCACCCTGTGGTGTGCTTTGGTTCATTTGTGTCTTCCTATTCTAGGCCTCTGTTAGGTAATTATCTCAGTGAGTGGGTATTTTGTGATATTTAACAGGGTAAGCATTTCCTCCTCCATTATTTTCTTTTTTCCTTCCAATCAAACTTCCAACAGCATATCTGACAGAATTAGAGAAAACAATCCTAAAATTCAGTTGGAACCAGAAGAGACTAGAACGGTAAAGTTCAACTCTGGGCAACAACACAAAGCATGGAGCTTCACAATCCCTGACTTGAAATTATACCACAAAGCTGCTGTGATAAAACAGTATGGTAGAGACAACAAGAACAACAGACCTAAGGATCAGTGGAACAGATGAAAGGTGCAGAAACAACTCCAGATGGCCCCCTTGTCTTTGACAGAGATGCCAAATATATCCAATGGAAGAAAGACAGCCTTTTTCCTAAGTGGTACTAGAAAAACTAGCTTCCCACATGCCAGAGATTAAAACTGGACCCATATCTTTCACCATGCACTAAACTAAAGTTGAAATGGATCAAAGATCTAAATATTAAGATAGAGACATTGAATCTGCTGGAAGATAGAACAGGTAAAACTCTTGAAGACAAAGACTTTATGAATAAAGACAAAGCCTTCATGAATAAAACCCTGCCTGCACTGGAACTACTACAAAGAGTCAACAACTTTGAATCTCATCTTATCAAAAAGCTTTTGCAAGTGGCCAGGGAATAAGTAGAATAAGTGCTTGCCTGGCAAGTTCAGGGTCCTGAGTTCAATTCCCAGTACTGGGAAAAAAAAAAAGATTTTGTACAGCAAGAGAGACCACCAACAAAGTGAGCAGGCAACTCACAGTGTGGGAAAAACGTTTGCCAACTGTTCCTCGGACAAAAGATTACTACTGAGAGCATATAAAGAGCTAAAAAATAAAAAAAAAATCAGACCTCCAAATGTAAAGACAAAATCCAGAAATGGGCATCTGAGATGAATGTATACTTCTTAGATGAAGAAATACAAACAACAAATAAATATATAGAAAATGTTCCACATCACTGGCCATTTGAGAGATGCAAATTAAAATAGCACTAATATTCCATCTTGCTCCAGAAAGAATGGCTACCGTCATGAAACTGACCAATTTAACAAATGCTGGCAGGGATGTGGGGGAAAGAAACTCTTTGCTGTGGGTGGGACTGTGGACTGGTGCAACCACTGTGGAAATCAAGGGGGAGATTTCTCAAAAACCTAGGACCGGGGGCCCCACTTGACCCCCCCTCCCCTCCTGGGTATCTTCCGTAAGAACTGAAAGTGTCTTCCCACAGTGATATATGCATACCTGTGTTCATAGCCACATAGTCTGCGATAGCCAAATCTTGGACGCAACCCAAGTTCACATCAGCTGGTGAATGGGTAAAGAAGATGCAGGTTCTACACATGGAGTAGGACACTGCTATGAAGAAGGAGAAGCTTGAGCCATTTCTAGGAAAATGGGTGCCCTGGTCCATGCTCGTAAGTGAAGTAAATCAGACATGTATGTGTGGACGACACGCTGTTTCTCTGGTGTGAGAAATCAAGTGTAAATACAGAACCCAAATCCATAAGAGGTGTTATGAAAAGGGAGAAACGTTCAAATGGGGAGGGGAACAAGGCAGGAGGAGGGATAAAGAAAAGCAGGGAAGAGTAAAACAAACATGAAAGCAAAGCTTTTGTAAAAGGGAGGAGGAGTTTAAGAGGGAAGGGATAAAAACCAAATTGTATCATGCACATGGACAAGTGTTTCTTCTTCGTTTTCTTTTTTTTGGCAGAACCAGGGATTGAACTCAGGCCCTTGCACTTCCCAGGGAAGTACTTATTCCACTGAGCCATCTTCCTGGTTTATGTACAAGTTCTTTATGATAAATGTGATCATTATATCTAAAATGTACCAATAAAATATGATTGAAATTTTTTCAACCACTTAAAAATAAAATTTAAATATAAGACTTAAAAAAAAGTGACTAATTTTGTTAGATTTATTATAAAAACTCCAGGGAAACAAGTATCTGTGGATATAGTTTATTTCATTGTTTTTATTTTAAAGAGGCAAATAATAAAAATGATACAGAATGTCTTGATGATGGCAGTTCAACAATGGTTATTAAATTGCATATTGTTATCTTCAAAGTAGTTCCTCAGATTTTATTTTATTTTTCTGGGTACTGGGAATCAAACTCAGGACCTTGTGCTTGCCCGGTTGGCACTGTGTCGCTGAGCTATCTCCTTGGCCCCTGTGGTCATTTTTTATTAGAGCCATACCCTCCTGATTTGTAGAGAATGTACCTCTTTATGGCATTAAGTCTCTGCACTCAGAATAAGGTTTATGAATTTATCCTGAGACTCGCTGTGTGACTCAGGCTGCCTTGAACTCACAATCCTCCTGCCTCAGCCTCCTTGCTCTGGTGTCACGGGGAAGCCCGGCTTCATCAGTTCCCACCTGCTGGCAGCTGAGGCTCGGCTCCAGGGCTGCTCACGTGGCAGTGGGCGGGGCTGGCGGCTCTGGGGCTAGGCCAGCCAGGCCTCAGAGTTTCCAGAGGCTCAGCTCAGCCTGCTCCCGTGTTCCTCGGGCAGCAGGTCTAGGACTTACTCCTCTGACAGATGTGGCACAGCTGCAGGCAGCAGGCAGAGCACCCAGGCAGAGGCTCAGTACTGGCCACTTGTCACTCTTCCTGAAGTCCAGGCACGGGGGCTGCATTCCTCTTGCGCGGAGCCCCGACTGGCCGTCTGACCGCGATGCAGTGGACCTCAGGCTGGAGCTCCCCACTTGAGCGCTTCTCTGGGTCCAATACAATTTTACAGTGTTTCTTAAAAACAGAAATGGGACCTCCATGGGTTCTTGGCCTCCGTGCGTCCTTTCTCTGCATGCACCCCTCCCTTGTGTCCTCCGCTGTCAGAGCCGATGCCTAAACCAACCTGTGCTCTCCAGCAGGGCTGGTGGGGGACAGGGAAACTCAGTTTTATAGTGAGTGCCCATTCCGGTTGCCTCAGACCACCTAGCGCTGCGTGAAGTCTCACCGCTAGGATCGGTCCCGGAGCAGGGAGTCCGCGCATAGGTAGCCCAAGACCTCAGGCAGCTGCGTTCAAGGTCAGCAAGGGTTTCTGTTCATGTTCTTGTTCTTGCTGGCACTGAGAATGGAACACAGAGCCTCCTACATATGCTCTGCCACTGAGCGAGGCCCTGGCCCTTTTTATTTGTCCAGCTGAAACAGCCTTGCCAAGGCTGGCTTTGAACTTGTGATCCTCCTGCCTCGCCCTCTGGCCCAGCCTCCTGACTGCCGACTGCACGCATGCGCCACAGCCTCCCGCTCGGGTGACTCTGCTAAGCCCTGAGTTCGGGCACCACGGGTGTCTAGTTGGGGGTAGGGGATGAGGGGGCTCAGACATGTTTGGTTGAGCTGTATAAAATTACTCATATTCTACTGTTTTTAAATGACTGTATAATTGGCAATTTCACATGGTTTAACCTAATACCTCTTCCCTCCCACAATTTGGATCCAATTAAGAAATTAGAGAGGAAAGCAGATGGGAAAGCCACCATCTTGGTCAGGCGGGTACTCGGGCTGTGGTCTGCATCTGTGGACTGAGGGTTTCCTCAGACTGCGTGGCAGGAGGGTACTGACCATCTGGGCAAGGCCACACAGCACCTCAGGCCTGCACTGGGCACCCCAAGGCTTGGCTGGCCTGGGCTGTGGGACACTGCTGCCACATTTGCCAGGCCCTTCCAGCTCCCTAGCAGTGTATTGAGGACTGTAATAAAAATGCTCCATGAGGCCAGGTGTGGTGGTGCACACCTGTAATCCCAGCGCTCGGGAGGCTGAGGCAGGAAGATCACTGTGAGTTCAAGGCCAGCCTGAGGCACAAAGTGAAACCTCATCTCAATGAAAAAAAAAAAAAAAAGCTCAGCGACAGAGCGAGAACAGGGATGCCCTCCACTGGTCTAGGATGTCCCAGAGCCAGGCCACTCCACATTGGTCCATGGGTCGGCTCATCAGCTCGGGGGAAGGTTGTCAAAGATGGGTTTGTCCCCACTTGGGACACAAGGAGTTACATGCACAGGGGCCCTTGGGCTGGGGACTCCTGTGTGCATAGAGGACGTCGGTTGGTTTTGTCCTGGGAGGAGGATCAGTTCGTGTGCTGACAGCTGTGGACTCTCTGTGGTGAGACATGCGAGGTTCTACAGGTGGCCTTGGTCTGTCTTCACCCACAGTAGATGCTCCTTCCTAAAACAGGAGATGGCGGAAGTGCGGGTTTATGTCCTTGCAGGATCTGAACCTCAGGAGTAAGCTCATGATTCCCACTGGGCAACTAGTCACAGGATCTTGAGCCAATGCTATATATCCCTGGAACTCAGTGTTCCTGTCTGTAAAATGGGAGTGTTATTGAAGAAAAAAGCAAGACATGAATGCCCCTGAGATAGTGGCTCACAGGACCGGGTACAAACATTTGAAACATATGTGGCCCAGGCTGGCCTCAAACTCATGATCCTCCTCCCTCAGCCTCCTGAGTGCTGGGATTACAGGGCTTTGCCTTTGTAGGAATGGTTGTCTGCCTATAACAAGTGTGTGTGTGTGGTATGTGGTGTGTGTGTACATTGCGTGCATTTCTGTATCTGTGCATGTTCGTGCCTGTGTCTAACTTTGTGTTGGATGTGTCTGTGTGTCTGTGCATTTCATGTGTGTGTGTTTCCTTGTGTCTCTCTGTATGCTGTTTGTGGATCTTTTCTGTGTGTATTCCTGTGAATGTGACTGCTCTGTGTCTGTGTACTTGTGTGTGTGTCTCTGTATCTGTGGGTTTTAGTATGTGTGTCTGGGTCTGTGTGGATCTGTGTAAATGTCCCTTTGTGTCTGTGTGTGCCCTCCTGCCACAACCTGACAGTGTGCTGGGATGGCAAGGTGAATACCTTACCCAACTTCTTCACCTCCTCACTGAGTCTCTGCTCCAGCTCAGGGTGTCAAGGTCAGCATGCAAATGAGAGCAGGCTTATACGGGCCACACGGAACCAGAGCTCTGGCGATGGGGGCGCGTATTAGTCTCCAGTGTGCAGTGACAAAGGGATCCTCTGTATCCCTGCAGCTGGGACTCCTGTGTCCTGTGGGTACCCAGATCCAGGCATGCTTAAGCCCCATATATAACAGCAGACAGTATCTACATGCAAGCCTTGCACATCTTCCATAAACTTTCAATCTCATCTAGATCACCTATTAATGCACTCAAAGCTCTGTAAACAGTGTTATTCTGAGAATAATGACAAGGAGCAAGTGCATGCATTCAGTGCAAATCTCACTCTCCTAACCCTTTCAACCTGAACTCGGTGGACTCAGCATGTGTGGAACCCCCAGTAGAGTAGCTTTGACAGCAGAAAGGTCCTCTCTCATCTAAGACAGGCAATATCTGATTAAGGTGTGACCAGCACTGGGGAGGACCCTCCCCCTTCGCCTGCACCTTGGCCCTGCTTGCCTGGAGACCGTGTCATTCCAGTCTGCCTGCAGCTTCTCCCCTGTCCAAGTCTCCCTCTGGGCACCTCATCCTCATGTGAGGAAGGTGTCAGGCCTAGCAAGGACCCACAGCTCCTGTGACCTCCTCCTCACTAACTATAACTCCCTTTATCTACTTCCTAGATGGGTCACATTCCAGGTTTGGGGATTAGGGCTGCAACATGCTTTTTGGGGATGGGTACAATTGAGTCCCTAACAGGTTTGGGGTTGAAACATCTGGTTTCCTGCCTCAGCCTGGTCTCTGCCAGCTTGGGGCAACTAGTCTCTTCCCCAAGATTTGGTTTTCTTGCCTCTGCACCATGACTGTCATGCTGCTATGTAGGATGGACCTGTGGTCAAATAAGGTGGTGCAGTTGCTTGGCTGAGGACACTGTTTCTTCTCCTCCATCAGGCCAGATTCCAGAATAGGAAATATTCGTCTCCTGTGCTCTCAAGTGTGCAGAATCTGGAAGACATTGTGTGGCCGATGAGATCCATGCTACAATTCCCGGAGTCCATGGTGGCCAGCAGACAGAGGTCAGGAGATTCACGCCTGAGGGCCCCTTCTAGGCTGGCCGCCTGTGCAAGGCTGTGCTGGTGCTGCACAAATACGGCATGTGACACCATGCACGTCATCTCCCCGAGTGGTCCTGCCTCCGGGCTGCCTGTGCAGGTTGGAGCTTTTTAAGTAAAAGAGCTTTAAAGTAAAAAACAAATACTCAGGGGCCTCAGCATTCCTGTCTGGAAGTTACAGTCCTGCCCCGGTGCCAGCTGCAGACCTTGGCTGTGTCGCACAAGCGAATAGGTTGTGGTAAAGCTGCAAGTCTGGATCCCTGGGCTGTGTGCGGAGCGCAGGGCGGCTGTGCTATTTATTTCTTCTCCAGAATGTCCCAGCACTCTATTGCTGCCTAGCAAATCACTCTGGGAGCACAGTCAGAAGTAGTGGGCTCTGCTCACTGAAGGGCCAGTGCCTGCGTTGGGAGAGGGGCTTTGCACTCGCGCATGCACAGTGGCGGGCTGGGACCCCTGAGGCTGCCCACTGCAGCTGCCTGTGCCTCGGACACCTGCGGCTCCTCGTCTCCCTGGCCCCATGTGGGAACCACAGGGCCATCTCCCCTGGTGTCGCCCCTGTGGCTGTGACTATTCATCCTGACCCGGCAACTTTGCTGGATTAGGAAGCCCCAGCAGGTTTGGAGAGCACATGTCCAAGTGTGCCTGGGTGGGCCCTGGAGGTGCAGCCTGGGCCCCTCTGTGGTCCCTCCTCCTCCCTCTCTGGTGCGGTCCCCTGCGTGCTCCCTGGCCCCCGTGAGCTGAGCAGCTTGGCTCTGCTGGCCCTTTCTGC
Organism: Ctenomys sociabilis; assembly: GCA_004027165.1. NCBI lineage: Eukaryota > Metazoa > Chordata > Mammalia > Rodentia > Ctenomyidae > Ctenomys > Ctenomys sociabilis. The sequence goes on along the minus strand of PVKA01014130.1, from coordinate 15,136 downwards.
CATGCCGTCCTGCCTTGGAGCCAGCCACCCTCTCTGACTGCCCCGAACCAGAGCCCACTAAGCCTGTCCTTCTTTAAATTATGGGCGCTGGGTATCACGTCCAGCAGTGGGACAGTGACTGATCTGGTGGCCTGGCGCTCCAAAGCATGTGTTCTGAGAGGAGAGAGAGAGGGAGCAAGCTGGGGAAGCTCTGCCCCCTTCTACGACTAGATAGTTACGGGTCAGACAGGACAACTCCAAGAGTGCTCCTACGGCCACCTGGCTCTGGGGATGGTGACAGACTGCACCTTTTGATGGGAGAAGCCCAAGGGACTGACAGGCAAGCTCCAGAAGCTCTCCGGGGCAAACAGGGAGGTATCCTCAGTCTTCCCCACTTTCTCTTTCTTCCTTCTTTCTTTTTTGTTTTTTAGGGAAGGGTCTACAGGGTGTTCAGGGTCTCAGTACTAGATCAGACTTGTAGTGATGTGCCTGTTTGCAGCCTCCCAAGAGCTGGGATTACAGGCCCACCGGACACCACACCCAGTCTCAATGAACATCTCAGCATGCCCCAGGGGCAGGGCCTGCACTTCCTCACTTTTTATTTAAAGAATAAAGACAAGACAGCACTGGAAACTTAGTTAAATCTTGGCCTCCAGACAAACCAGCACAAAATGTACATCTCAGCTATGGACTGTCTACGGTCATTTTAATACTGTGAAAACCCATATTCAGGAGAGGAATTTGGAGCTGGGGCCGAGGGTGCGGCTCATGAGTAGAGCTCAGCCCGAGGACAGAGGGCAGGAGCTGAGGAGCCAGCAATGTGGGGCTCAAAACGGGAGGACGGTTAGCAGCTCGCTTGGAGGTGAGCCCGCCGTGGGAGGGCCAGGACGGCACACCCTGTGGCCACACGTGCCTCCAAGAGGAGACCTGGAGGCGTGTAGGACAGCCTCGGAGACCTCTGTCCCTGAAACCCACACCTGGGAACGGTTACAGAAGAAAAATGGAAGGATAGGTGCTCAGTGTAGAGTAGATGATGCAACTCAACATTTTCTAAACATTCATGCGTAATTATAAATAAATGCATAGTTCTCAACAATAAAGGTAACAAACACCATATCTGGAGAGGAGAGGGCTGCTTGGGGTATTGAAAGGGAATAATGGAAAGCAAGCGGGGGTAAAGGGTGCATGCCATGGAACTGTTTTTCCTAAATGGTGGCAAAAAGTGTAATATGTGCATATGGCCTGGCTTGTGAGTGCTCATCATAGACTCATCTAGTCCCACCCCACTTCCTTTCAGATCATCTGTCTTTAAGTGGAAGTGCAGGGCCAGCCGGATGGCTCAGCAGATTAAAGCGCCTGCTTGGGCGGAGCGCAGGGGCTGGAGGTGAATCCCCAGCAGCACAAGCCCTGCAGGCCCGGCCCGGGCGTGCGCTGAGATGGTGGTGGTGCAAGCCTGTAACCCAGCTCTTGGGAGGCTGCAAATAGGAGGATCACTGTGAGTCCAAGCTGCGTAGTGAGACCCTGTCGGCCTTGTACTACATACATTAAAAAAACAAATAAAATTTGGGAATTTTTTGTTTCTTTGTTTGGCTGAACTGGGGATTGAACTCAGGCCCTTGTGCTTGCCAGGCAACCACTTACTCCACTGAGCCATCTCCCCAGCTTAACATTTAGGGTGACTTTTGTTATGATTTGAGTTATGTCTGCAACTCTATCACTTAGCTTTTGTTTTGTTCTTGTAATTTTTATTTTTTTTTTTAAATTTAAAAATCTTTTATTTATTTGGTACAGGGTCTCACTATGCAGCTTGGACTTGTAGTGATCTTCCTGTCTCAGCCTCCCCAGTGCTGGGATTATAGGCATGCACTACCACACCTGGTTTCAGTGGCCAGCATGGCATGTGTACTGGGAATCAAACCTGGGTCCTAATGTTTGTGAGGCAAGAGCTTAGACTGCTGAGCTATCTCCCAAGCCCCAACCCTCGTAGTTTTAAATAGAAAGAATTGCTATGGATTGGATGGCTGGGTCTCCCACCTCCAAAATTCTGTGGTAAAGCCTAATTGCCAAATGATGGCAGGAGAATGGGACTCTTGGGGTGACCAAGTCATGAGGTCAGAGCCCTTGGGTATGGCATTGGGGCTGTGCTAAAAGGAGGACACAGGAGTGTCCTCTCTCTCTCTCTCCTCCCCTTCTGTCTCTGTCTCTCTCTCTGGCTCTCTCTCTCTCTCTGGCTCTCTCTCTCTGGCTCTGTCTCTGTCTCTCTCTCTGGCTCTCTCTCTCTCTCTCTCTCTGGCTCTCTCTCTGTCTCTCTCTCTCCCTGTCTCTCTCTCTCTGTCTCTCCCTCTGGCTCTCTCTCTCTC
>PVKA01014129.1:8742-53319 GCA_004027165.1 Ctenomys sociabilis | reverse complement strand
TTTTTTTTTTTTTTTTTTTTTTTTTTTTTTTTTTTTTTTTTTTTTTTTTTTTTTTTTTTTTTTTTTTTTTTTTTTTTTTTTTTTTTGTGGAACCAGGGATTGAACTCATGCCCTTGTGATTGCCACCAGAATTATACTGAATAGGAATGGAGACATTGATAATTCTTGTCTTGTTCCTGATTTAAAATGAAGATCCACTGTGTACCTTTTTGGTTCTCATCTCGGTCCAAGCAGATTACGTTTGTAATCCCAAAGATAAGTTATTGGAATTCCACGAAGTTAATTCCAATCTACCATTTGTGGTGGAACGCATGGCAAAAATAAAGACACTAAAGCATATTTATAATTATGGATACCCAAGGGTTCCTAAGTCTAGCCATGGTGATGGCTATCCAGAGCAGAGTCCTCAACCCAGAGCCAAATCCATATTTCATTCAGTCATGAAGGAGAAGTAGCTTGAGAATGAATGACTTGGAATTGCAGGAAGTTGGTCAGTAGTGTGAGCTGGGCTAGGTAGGACTGCATTTACCTCTGCAATATGCAGAAAAAGTGATTTGCATTATACTATTGAGATAGTATCTAATCTTTGGGGGGTTGATACTTTAGCTCTGAGATGTAATCTTTCAAGCCCCAGGAAGTCATAGCCTTTATCTTAAGTTTTGATCCCAGCTGACAGTGGCTGGGATCTTTGTCCTGTCTTGACCTGGCTCATATAAATGAGCAACAGATGTGGGTTATCCAGGAAACATGCTTGTTGTCTTTAAAGGCTACTACCAGCACCTCAGCTAGACCACTATACATTGCTTAAAGCCAATTGAAGGGGTAAGGAAAAGTCCTAGCCAGATCAGTGCCTATTAATACACGGATATAGAGTCAGGCACAGCCAAAATGGAGACAGTTGCTTTTCTTTCAAGGAGAGTCACCCAAGTGTTCCTCCATAGGAGATTAACGCAGAAAACTTTCCAAATATGAGGAAACAATCCAACATTCAGGTCACCAAACTATACAGAACACCAAATAACTTCAACCCAAGTAGAAACACACCGAGACATATAATAGTTAAGATCCCAGAAATCCAACACAAAAATAATATACTGAAAGCTGCTAGAGAGAAGAACGAGCTCACCTTCAAAGGAAAACCCATCAGAATTACAGCCGACTTCTCTACACAAACAATGAAGGCAAGGAGAGCATGGAGCAGAGTTCTTCAAGTCCTACACAAAAACAAATTCCAACCCAGACTACTATACCCTGCAAAACTCTCTGTCCAGCTTGATGGAGAAGTGAAATACTTCCACAACAAAGAACAACTAAAAAATTTCTTGATGACAAAGCCATCCCTTCACAGGCTAGAGAGAGACCACCATGATGTCATTCTCTTTTTTAGGTGGTTCTTTCCTTGGTTTTGGAATCAGGGTAATTTGCTCCAGGAATGAGTTTGGGAAAATTACTACTCTTTCAATTTCATTCAAGAGTTTGAGAAAAGTTGGCATTAAATCTTTTTTAAATTTCTCGTAGAATTAAGCTGTGAATACATCCTGAGTTGGTCTTTTCTTTGTTGGCAGGATTTTATTACAATTTCAAGTACATTCCCCACTATTGTGTTATTCAAGTTTGTATATCAGGTTGACTCAGATTTGGTATTTTAGCTTGTACAGGAAACTGTCCATTTCCTCTGAGCTTCCCATCCTATATGAGTAAAGATTTTGGAAGTATGTATGGGTGACCTTCTGAATTTCTCTGTGGTCTTCAATGATTTCACTTTTTTCATTCCTTATTGTATCAATTTGTGTTTATTGTTTCCTTTTTTAAATGAGGTTTGCTAAGGATTTATGGATTTTATTTATTATTTCAAAGAACCAGCTCTTTGATTCATTTATGCTTTGCATTGTTTTCTTTAACTCAATTGCATTAATTGCTGCTTTAATCTTTATAATTTCCTGCCTTCTTAAGGCTTTGGGCTTGGCTTCCTTTTCTGTTTCTAAGAAATTGAGCTGAAGCAAAAGATCATTTATTTGGGCTTGTTCTGGTTTCCTAATGTGCGAATTTACCACTGTAAATTTTCCTCTTAAGATAGCTTTCATTGTACTCAACAGGGTTCAGTGAGTTGTATCTGCATTTTGTTTGATTGGAAATAACTGTTAATTTCTTCCTTAATTTCATTTGTGACCCACTGGTTCTTTCTGAGGTTGTTATTTAATCTCCATGTATTTATGGTATTTTTATAGCTTCTTTTGTCAATAATTACAAGCTTATTTTCAGTGTGATCAGATAGTATGCATGGGATAATTTCAATTCCTTTGCATTCACATAAGAATGTTCGGAGCTCCAGGGGCGCAATCGGTTAGTGTGCGGTACTTATACCACATAAGAATGTTATTTGTGCTAGCACATGTTCTATTTTAAAGAACATCTCATGTACAGATGAGAAGAATGTGTTTTCTGTTGTTGCTGAGCAAAACACTCTGTTCCAGGTTGCCAAGTTGGTATCCTCACAAGTTTAGTTTATTTCTGTTATTTCTTTCCTGATTTTTTGCCTAGTTGTTCTATCTCTTTGTGACATGACATGTTAAAGTCCCCAATTACAGCTGTATTATTTGTCACTTGATTTTTCATGTCTGCTAAAATTTGTCTTATGTGGGAGGGTACTCCTCTATTGGGTGCAGATATATTTATGATTGTTATATATTCCTTTTACAGTTTTCCCTTAACAAGTATGCAGTGACTTTCTTTGTCTGTTTGGATTTTTGGTTTGAAGTTGATATTTCAGCAATCAGAATTTCTGATTTTCTGATTTCTAATTTCTTTATTTTCTGATTTCCTATGGCATGAAGAATTGTTTTTCATCCTTTTCCATTTAATCTGTAAATTTCCTTTTTACTTAAATACATTTCTTGTATGCATCATATTGCTGGATTTTTCTTTTTCTATCCTCTCTGCTTATCTGTTTCTTTTAATTGGTGAACTGAGGCTGTTTACATTGACAGTTATAACTCCTACATATTGGCTTATCTTTGTCATATTATTTTCATGCTGTAGGTGATATACATTTTCCATCTTTTTAATTACTTGATCTGTTTGATAATTCCTTTCTGTTGTTGGTGAAGCTGTGATTACGTCTGTCTCTTTCTAGAATATCTGTACTTTTTGTAGTGTTAGTTTGGTGATCATGAGTTACTTTAGTTGTTCTTTCTCTTGGAAGGATTTATCTTGCCATTGAATGTAATAGATAATTTTTCAGGATAAATTTAAAGGTTAAAACAATGTGGTTTAAGTTATGTTCTTTCTGGACCTGAAATACTTCATTCCAAGCTCTTCTTGATTTGATGGTTTGTTTTGAGAAATCCACCAAGTTTCTGATGGACTTTCCATTGTAGGAACAGAACAAGAAGGATCTATTTATTTTCTTTAACAGAAAATAAGTTTTTTAAAATATTTTATTCTTTTGCTGAATTTCTGAGATCATAATTATTATTATTACTATTATGTGTAGGTGTTTGGAAAATTTTCTGCTAGTACTTCTGTAAAAATCTTTATATTTCACTTGTGCTATTTTCTGCTGCTTCATTGGCATCTATTATTACATATCATTTTTCTTTGTGTCATCTTATAGCTCCTAAATTATTATTTCCTGGTTCTTTGTTAGTTTGAGGAGATCTTTCTTTTTCACATTCCTTAGTTGCATTGCTATTTTCAACTTCTGAGATTATATCTTCATTTTCATTCCAGTGATTTTTCTTGCTTTCGCTGAGTTCTTAATTTCTTGCATATATGTTTGAATAGGTTTCATGCATTCTTATTCTGTTTTGTATTGCCCATTTAATGTTTCTATCATTTTTCTATTTTCATCTTTTTTATCTATGCCTTCTTTAGCTGTGATAAGCGATAATTTTTTTTTGGCTCATCAAAGAATAATATTTATTTATTTTAAAATTAATTTTATTGAAAAAAATTCCAAGGAGACACCTCCAAAACAGGTTGGTAGGAGAGTTTCAATTAATGCATTACATATTGTTGTCTTTGCAGTAGTCATTCTCAGCACAAGATTCAGACATGATATTCTGTCCAAGCACTATTAGTACAAATTATTATTCTTCTTGAAGTAGAAGAAAGTAGCTATATATCTATCCTACTATTTTGTATATACAGATACAAAATTGTCCTTCATTTATGTCTCCTGGCTTGTTTAGTTTTGTCAGAGATGGGTATTCCATTTCTATCCATATATTATAGGTGCATGAATTCAGCAAAATATTCCAATATAGTCCAGTGGTCCACAATAGTAGTTGGTTATCTGCAGGAGAGGCAATGCCCGAATCTCTTGACTTGAGACTTCCACAGGTCAGCATATTGACATGGTTTCACATTTTATACTTCATTTCTACATTTTTCTGCTGGATGCTTGGGACCAAGATAAAGCAATACCTATCTAACAATAAATGTAACTTTTGTATCTGACCAGGTCAGTCAGGTCCCCTCAGGATTTATCCAGAAACTCCGTACTGCACTTTGCAGATCCTTTGTCAGTGTCAGTCATGTGGATGACTCACGATTATTGTTTGACCAATGTGCTAAGCAATTCTTTCACAATTGTTTTCATTTATTTTGTGACTTGAGAGTTTATTTTTCAGCTTATTTTTTGTATAACTTGGTGGACTTGTTTGTTTCCTTCAATCACTATCATTTTAGAGATTTCAGGCATGTGATTTTTAAGTTTTTGTATGTCTTTGCCTTCTAGATTTGTTCTGGTAGACTAGAGGATTGAGATTGCCTTTTGCTCCTCCATTTTGGCATTTTTGAAGTTCACAATAATCATACAGACTTACAAGTGGCTGGAAAGTGTTGAGTTGGGTGTCAGTAAGGTTTCTCGTACAGTGGAGAGCAGGGTAGGACTCACCAAGGGTGCCATTAATGGTTGGGCAAATAACTAATACTCAGCAATGCTTCAGTGTAGGTAGTGTATGTTGCCAGATTTACCGGGATCACACTGGCCACCAGTAATTCTTCTAAGTACTTATTGTATTGAATCATGCCAGCACAAGCTACACACCTGTGTCCTAGAGGCCAAGTGGCACAGCTCTCCAGAGTCCCACAGGTCACCCAGAATCCTCTTAAGTTCTTAAAGGATGTACTGGATGCCAGGAAAGCTCCTGAGTACGCTGGGCCTATAGATTGCAGCTCTTCAGAGTCCTGGTGGAGAGTCCTCAGTTGCAAAATGAGCACAAGGCCAGCCTGAACTGCACAGCAAGACCCTGTCTCAAAAAGAAAATGATAATCCTTTTGATGCACATATCATTATGTATAGCTAAATTATACCAACAAACTTGCTAATATAACAGGAATAGCTCCAGTTATTTAAGAAGCCAATATTTTATATTTCAGGTATTTATTGCTTTAAAGTCCTGCCTCCTAACTTCTTCTGCATCTCTTCTACAAGTGTTTGACTGATTGAAAATTCTGAACTACTTGAAATTTATTCTGAAAAAGCAGTGGGAATGTCTACATTTCATCCTAAGAATATTCTAAACCTTCTTCTTGGAAATCTCTATTGGGAAAGAATTTTCTTTCCTCATTCCTATTCCTGGTGTTACTGCTTATGTGCATACAAAGCTCCAGGAATAAGGGGTGTGGTGTGATGACTTCAAGCACTATCCTGCCCAGAAGATGCATTTTCTTGCATGATAGGCTCCATGTTGCAAAGCATGTCACCTAGTGGTAACTACAATTCCACCCCCCCCCTTTGTAAAACATATGAGCACACACGGAGATTTATAAATGAATTCAGACTTGCTCTAGACAGAGCTGGGAAAATAGAGTATTATGGCATTTTGTGTTCACCCCATTTTCCATGTTTCCTGCCTTCAGGTTTGTGTCCACTCACTCCAGTTAAAATACTTTCCCAATAGTCAAGGTACATGTCTACAATCCCAGCATCAGAAGGCCGAGGAAGGAAGATCACTGCAAATTATGATGCAGCCAGGATTACATAATGAGTTCAAGACCAGACAACACTACATAGGAAACACCTGTCTAAAGGCAAAAACAAAACAAAACCAACAAACAAAAACAGTCAAGACTAATAAATCAATGTGTTCTTTACAAAATATAAGTGGCTGATAAATTTAATCTCTAATACAAATACGCACTCAGGGTGTGAATATGCCAGAAATATTTACTGCATTCCCAGAGTGCATAGCAAATACTTGAAATTTCTAGTAAAATTTTAGCATGAGGCAAACTAGTGTAAAGGAAAACCATTGTTTCAGTGAGCAATAAAAACATTTCTTCCAGAGATATAAATTTGTTAAAAATTAATTTGCATCAAATTATTATTGACTACTTTCTGCAAGGACCTTATTGGATGGCAAAGTGTATGAAAAATTAACATTGAATGCTCTACATCAGTATGACAATTTTTCTTTTTCCATTGTTATGCAGAATTCTTTATCAAATAATCAACTGACATGTCTGAAGTAGTTATCCATGTAATATTTCTTTCTAGAAAAGATGTTAACCTTAGGATAGAATAAGTGGCAAAGGCTACTATATTTGGTAATAAGAAACACTTTTTTTGTTTTTACTTCTCTTAATACTAGAGCTACTACATAACAGACACAGTTACTTAAAATGAACATCTGAAACATTCTATAAAATGGTTCTGGTTGTTAAAAAGTTTCAAAGAATAATTATTGAAACAAGACTGACCCTTACTATTGTCATACATTTATTCATCATGAAGAATCTGAATTTTCAATAATTCTGTTAGCTAACATTTTTATGTGGTAATCATTATTCTAAACATTCTTCATATATACATCAAAACATGTAATTATTCTGTCTATGAGTATTGCAGTATTTCTTACACCAGCTTCATATAGTTATGATGAGTTTCACGGTCATTCACAGATTCTTCTCAGACACCAGACCCAAGTTTAGAAATCCACAGGACATTATCATCTCTGACCAACTGCCTACGAATTCAAAATTTCTTACTATGATTCTGATCATTAATGTATAGACTAATTTAAAGAGCTAAGAAAGCACTATGTTTATAACAATTTAAGTATAGTAATCTTCCAAAATAACAAAATGATATACTTTTAAATGTTACACACTGAATTGTTGTTTCAGTGCTTCCAGTTCCTATTGGTAAAACCCATTGTTCAAGGCTGTGGAAGGCACAGGTTGGAGCAACTGATCCAGTTGATGGCCAAAAATGAAAAGAAGAGGCATCAGTACCGCAGTGCTCATAGGCATCCGCATAATCCCACATATCCCAAGCACCCTATATCATCTGCATTTGCTAAAGGGTCCAGAATTTCCCTATAGCACAGCTCTGGGAACTAAGCCATTTGGGGACATTCAACATTCGAATTGTAGAACACAACAAAAAAGGATAAAATCAGATCGAGCCAAAAGAAACTATATATCAAAATGTTTAGGAACACACTAAATGATCTCCAAAGTTCTTCTTAACTGTATAAGATACTTTAACACATGAGAATGTTATTTTCTCCATTTAAATAATATAATTTCAATGGCCTTCAAATTCACTTACTTTCAATGTATTTTTCTTTATTAAAGAAAATAACATGCAATGTAATGTCAAGAAACAAGATCTACTGAAGGACATTTGATTTCTTGGTTGCCAATTAGCTATTTATGTATGATATAGAGATGTAACCTGCAAGCCAATAAACAAAATTGCCTGATAATGAAGAAATGATGGGGAACCTCAAACAAGGCTAAATAGAGGAGATACTCAGAAAAGATTCACTGAGGCCACAGCTGCCCTGTAATCACAGATGAAGAGGGTCTTACTATTAGAATATTAAATGAAAAGATGGTACATGTAAATCAAATCTCATAACTGGATCATGGGAGATGGAACCAATACAGCTGTTCCACATCTTTCCTGTACCCCACTTCAGCAGGAATAGCCAGTGACAGGGCACCCCAGATAGCCTGGGCTAAGAAAAGTACTGAGGAGTCCTTGGAGATTGAACTCTTGCATATGACTCTGTGTGTGCCATAGCAGCTTTAATCCAAACACTGGGGACCCTCACCAGCACTCACTGAAGGCAAGGGGTTTCCACACATATACACAGACATCGGGTACAGAGATGATAAATGGCAAACAAAGACTGCAGAAATCCACTTCCTGCCTTAAAAGAAATCACCGATTCCCATGGTCACCTGTCTATGCCACCAACCATCTTTTTTGCAGCTCACTGAGGGTAAGGAAAGCACCTGGGCAAAGACAGGATGTGTAGCAGGGCCTATTAATCTCAGTGAGTGTGCACTCACTCTAAGGAATTCGGGGGATTCTGTCCGGGAGTAAATAGTCAAGAGGGTCCAGGAGTGCTGCTGCTCTATCACATAGATGCCCCAACCAGTGCGTGACAGCAATCTGAGATTCCTGAGGAGCCCCGTGAGAGAGCCACCACAGCCCTCAATCCACTTTCCCTTGATTGCCAGTGAACCTGTCCACTATACTTCCATAAATCTCAGGAAGTGTTCTGTGTTGTGTGATGTTCTTTAATTTGATCAGGGTCAGTGTCAGACCCTGTCTGCAAACCTGGAAAATGAAGACTGGGTGAGCTTCAGAGCATGTATGTTTTTGTTTTGTTAGTTTTATTTTGGTTGGTTCTATCTTTTTTTTGAGACAGGGTTTCACTATTCAGTTCAGGTTGGCCTTGAACTTACTTTGTAGCCCAGGCTGGTTTAGAACTCACAGTGATACTCCTGCCTCAGCTTCCTAAGTACTGGGATTATAGGCGGGCCAGCATTTCTGGACTTTGGCTTCAGTTTTACAGTGGAAATATATCAATCAAAAGAAGAAATGATGAGAATCACAATTTTTAGTATTTCAAAATCACAAATGTATTGTCCTATAGTATCTCAACTGAGTTCTTGTCAGATATTTTCAGTGTTTTATTATTTCATGGTTTTTGATTATTTTCTTTAGATTCTGTTTGCCTTGATTTAATCTGTGTCAGCGTTTCCTCCTCTTGTCATCTCCCTATTAGTTTCTTCACCTTAAGCACCCAGAAAGACTATCTAATTTTCATTTGTTTCTCCCATGTTTAAATTTCTTCCATTTCTGCTCCATCATATTTTGTTTTTTCTTGGTGACTTTATCTTCTTCTTCTGTTAACCATGTATCTTCCCCTTTCTGTTCCTTTTTCTTTTCTCTATTCTACCTAGGCCCCAGTCTTCCATTACCTCTTTTCCACATTATAGGTACACAAAAATGGAAAAGTTCCAAAAGCCAGATAATTCTACCCAGTCCCACATTACACTTCTTTCCTCCTATGTGTCCCAACTACTCTCAGAAATATCTTCTTAAATCCTCAACATCAATCCTTCAATCTAGCCAAATGTATTCCAAAAGAATATAACATGCTATCAAATTTTCATTTTCTGACTTAATTCTATTCCTTGTACCTCCTCTTTCCATTCGCTTTCTCTCAGTTTCTTTCTTCCAGTTTTCCTAACACATTATACAGCAACTACTTATAATGATTAATTATAGGTCCCATGGAATATTGATGAAAAATGAAAGTGTCAATGGAAAGTATATCGCATACAATGTATAATCAGATCTATTGATGCTGCTACAACCAGAAATAATTCAGAGACAGAGTTCAAATAGCTTAAATAGCTGATGAGATAAATAATATCTGCAGAAATATAAAGGTGTAATTATATCACAGAAAGGCAATGTTTTTCTCAAAAAAATATATCATTTACAAGCTTTCCCTATTCTATTAGACATCAATCCTCAGTACCTAATAGGGGAGTAAAAAAGAAAGGCTTGGGCCAGCCAAATAGTTCAGTGGAACTATCTTCACCAAGCAGGTGCAGAGTCCAGGGGTTTGCTACAGAGTCCTGTTGTTCCAGCCTCACCCCTAGAAGCTCACAGAGACAGCATTGAAAGTGGGTGTGGTGGTACCCACCTGTAATCCCAACTCTTGGGAGTCAGTAAACGGGCAGATCAATATGAGTCCCATCTAATAGTGAGACACGGTGTAGACCCTTCGCTAAAATACAAAAAGAAAGAAAAGAAAGGCTAAAACACAAAGCAGATATATGCAAATATGGGATCATAGCAAAATAAGACAACAGGTGACTCACAAGTCCTCTGATTTCTCCCAAGAAAAGTGAAGGAAACAAAATGGAGAAGAAAGAGGAAAGAAAACACCTTGGAGTCAAGATCTATGAGGTTTTTAGAGAAGAGATCAGGAAACTTGGGGATTTCTAAAAGGACATGACACAAAAGTATGGAATTATCGTTATTATGTGGATTTGGGTGGAACAATTAAAAAACTGAAAGAGCTGACCAAGGAAGTGCAAAACACGAATCATATATTTGCCAAAGATAAAGAAATTCTAAAAGTGAGACTAGACAGAAATGTTGGATTATATATATATATATATATATGTATATATATATGATTGACTAAAATATCTAATGTGATAGTGGAGTTTCTGAAATTGAGAACAAAATGAGAAATTATGGAGACATACTCAGAGAAGTTTCAAAAATATTTTAAAAAGCACACAACATTCATTTAACAGATACTAAATGACACTAAAAAAAACAACCCAGCAATATTTGAGTTACAAATACTAAATGGTAGCATAATAAATTTGTTTAAAGTGATCATAACAGAAAATTTTACAAATATGAAACAACTTCAATGCATAAGAAAGTTTGACTTCCAGAACACCAAACAACTGTGAAATAAAAGAAGATTTCCATAACAGCATTATTAAAATATCAGTTGTCCAACAAAAAAACCCTCACAATTTAAAAGCAGTCAAAAAACAAACAAACAAAATCCACAAATGGAGATGAACCTTAGAATAACATTATATTTCTCAACATAAACTTTAAGGCCAGAGATTAAATATTTCAAGCTCTATAAGTAAACTAGTTCCAATTCAGGGTAACGTGTGATCATTCTATGTTTTAAATAATAAAAACATATCCAGCTCTATCACCATGCACTAAGTTAAAGTAAAAATGGTTTAAAGATCTAAACGTTAAAACAGAAACACTCAATCTCCTGGAAAAGAAAGTAGGAGGAACTCTTGAAGACATAGGGGTAGGTAAAGAGTTCATGAACAAACATATATTCACACGGGAAGCTCTTGAAAGAATCAACAAATGGGATCAACTCTTCTTAAGGAACTTCTGCATGTCAAAAGAAATTGTCAACAGAGTGAAAAGACAACCCACAAACTTTGAAAAAATCCTAACTAATAAGCAATCAGACAGAGGACTACTGTCTAGAATTTATAAAGAACTAAGATATAACAGAGCCCTCAAATTTAAAGACCCAGTTCAGAAATGGGCATCTGAGATGAATACACACTTCTCAGAGGACAAAATTAAAGACGAGAATAAATATATGAAAAAATGCTCCACATCGCTAGCCACTCGTGAAATGCAAATAAAAACAACACTGAGATATCATCTCACTCCAGAAAGAATGGCTATCATAAGGAAATCAACCAACAACAGATGTTGGAGTGGTTGTGGGGAAAAGGGAACACTTCTCCACTGTTGGTGGGAATGTAGACTGGTACAACCATTGTGGAGGTCAGTGTGGAGACTCCTCAAAAGAGTAGGACTAGAAATCCTATTCAAGCTGGCTATCACCCTACTGGGAATTTTCCCAAAGGATCTGGATACATTGTATCATAGAGATATGTGTACCTATGTTTATAGCAGCGCAATTTGTGATAGCAAAATCTTTGAAACAACGAAGATGTCCATCACATGAGGAATGGTTAAAAAAAGGAAAATTTCCATAATTTTTAATTCTAAACCAGCACTCAAGAAAAAAGAAAGCTCAAGAATATCCTAGACAGAAACAATGGAACCAAAAAAGCCAAAAAAGATATGATGGAGTGAAAATGCCTAATAGAGTCAATTAATAAAAAAAAAAGCAATAAAAATATAGTCAAAGAAAAACAGAATCAACAATGAAAATCAGCAGAAGGATAGCAAATAATCAGTACTCCTCAGTAATGTCTCTTAATGTTAATGGGCAGGACTCTCCAATTAAAAGACTCGAATTGGCAAAATGGATCAAAGGTCAGATTCCAACAATCTTTCATTTTTCAAAGAATACAAAAAAAAAAAAAAAGAATACAAAATGGTGAAAATAAAATACAAATCTTAATTAAATAAAGTAATAGGAACTTGACAATGATTGTTACAGTTGCATGATGCTATCATCAAATCAGTTATTTAGATTACTAGATATAAACTTGCAAAATTGGTTTGAAAATATTACATATTAAAAAGAAAAAAAATAAACATTAACTGCATTGTTGTAGGACACAAAATCAACACATATAAATCAAAATTCACATATAAAAATGTTAAATTCAATGAGAAAAAATATCAAGAAAAAAATGCCTTTCACAATCACATCAAAGAAGTTAAATACCAAGGAATTGACTCAAACAATGAAGTCAAATATACATAGAAACCCAAATTATTCCAAAAAAAACGATTAAAGAAAACTTCAGTAAAAAGAAAAATGTTCCCTGTTCCTGAATAGGAAAAACCAATATTGTCAAAATAATCATAGTCTAAAACTGTTAAAGATTCCATATAATTCCAATACAAATACAAATAATGTTCTTCAGAGTAGAGAAAAAAAATTCAAAAACTAAAGACTGCTGTAGCTAAATGGATACAACTAGAGACCATACTCATAAGTGAAATAAATCAGACCCACATGTGTAAGCATTGTATTGTCTCCATAGTTGATGAACCTGAGAGAGTAAATAAGATCTGGAAGGAACAATGGACTCTGTCAAAAGGAAAGAAACTGTTCCAATGAAGGAACAACTGGGATGAGGAAAAAGAATAAAAGGGAAAATATAGATTTATATATTTAGGATAGCTTGGATAATTGTACTGCTGATTTCTACTGATCTATTCAAAGGGGCGTTTAAAGCTCAATTTTTTCTCCTTTTCAATTTTTTGTATTTTCTTGATCAGTCTTACTGGCTTACATCTGGTAATCTGAACAATTAACTTGAAGACAACAATATGCATTATAATCACCATCGTTGAATTCCTATGATTTTGTTTAGTTTAGTTATCATTTATAATGTTTGTTCTTACTATTTCTTGTATTCTCTTTTAAAAATATTATAGACAACATGGAATCAGAAGAGATCCCAAATAGTGAAAATACTGGTAGACAACAAGCACAAAGCAGAAGACATCACAGTATATGACTTCTAATTGTACGAAAAAGCAAGGATGATAAATATGGCAGCATGCTTGCACAAAATCAGTAATGTGAATCAACATGTAAATCAACATATTAGAGACTACAAAAACATCCCCAGATATATTTAGCTATGTAATCTTAAAAAGCAGGGCAAAGAAATATATGATGCAAGAATCATAACCTATTTGAAAAGTAGTGCTGGGAAGACTATTTTTTTATGCTGAAGATTGAAGCTGGAGTCATCTCTCACCATGCACTGAAATAAAATACAAAATGTACTGAAGATCTAAAAGTTAAAACAGAAATACCGAAGATGCTTGGCAATTAATCGGGTGATGCACTCAGTTATTGGTCCAGATAAAGAATTTCTCAGTAGAGTGTAACCGCAGAAGGAATAAGAAGAATGAACAAATGAGATTTTGACAAATTAAAAATATTTACATATCAAAGAAATCAATAAAGTAAAAGACAAAGAACTATCAAGGAACAAAATAAAATTAAATCACATAAAGTAAGAGAACCAATTAAAAATTAGACAAATTTACATATATACTTCTCTAAAGTTGTACAAATCATTAGGATATGTATGGAAACATGTTAAACATCTCTAGCCATTTCAAAAATGCCACTAATATAAGGATAAAATTTCATTTATACTAGAACAAATGGCAATTTTCAGAAATTCAAAGAATACAAAGTATTTTCAAGATGTGGTAATGAAGGAATCCTTTCACGTTGTTGGTGGGAATATAAGCTATTACAATCAGTACTGAAATCATATTGGAGAACTGTCATTGAACTAAAATCAGAAATTTCACTTGACTCTGTTATTTCTCCTCTAAACACATTCCCAAAAGAGCTAAAGGGATTATATTATAGTGGTTCGTGCATCGCAATGTTTATACTAGCACAGTTCATAATAAATAAATCGTGGAAGCAACCACTATGCTAATCTATTAATGAATAGATAAATCAAATGTGGTTTCTACACACAGTGGAATACTATTTGGCTACAAAGAAAAATGCGTTTGAGACATTTGTAGGAAAATTGATGCACCTGGAAAATATAAACTTGTGTGAAACATTAAAAACACAAGTTTACATACCATATGTTCTGTATTTTTCATTTAGGTAAAGCAAAGTACAAATAAATATTAAAATAGATATTTTTTGGTAGAACTGGCGATCTAACTCAGGCCCTTGCACTTGCCAGGGAAGCGCTTAGGATCCATGAAACCAAGAACAAGAGGAGTGTAGTAGGAGAAGTAGAAGAAATATTTAATATATGCCACTTATAGGTACCAAATACCCACAATTACAAGTGCCCATAACATTTTATGTCATAAACATGAGCTAAAAATGATCAGAATAATGAAAATGGGGACAAGGACTTAGAGATTAACGGAGCATAGGAAGTAGATTAAAACAGAATGGAGCTGTGTTACTGTGGTGGATAGCTAACCAATGACCAACTTCTTAACACCCAGCTGAATTGAAGTAATATAGTGCTGGGCGTGGCTCACCTGGTGTTATGGTTTCTAGTTGTCCCCTCAAAGCCTCAGGTAAGTCATCGGGTGAAGTCTTCAAGAGTCTGTGATTAACTCATGATCCACTGGGATTATGTGTGATCCAAGGCTGGGGTTATGGGTCTTAGTACTGCTGGGATTATGGGTGTGAATACTACATCCCACCTGTGGGCAGAGAGCCTGAATGGAATACAACAGACAGAGAGACAGACTTTCTTCAGCAATTGTTCTTGTTGCATTGTTGCTATTTGGCCACCATGAACTGCTGCTTTCTGCCATGCGCCCCTGCCTTGGAGCCAGCTGAATGTGAACTGAAACCTCCAATAACTGTGAGCTAAATAAAGTTTTCCTTCCTTCATTTTGGGTATTGGGTATTTGTCCCAGCAACAAGAGAAGTGTAACTAAGACACCTGAGGATTATTGCCAACAGCAACTGGAAAAGCTGTCAATATGCTGTTAGGGATGCTGTTTCCAGAGGTTGTTGGAGCTGTGGGAAGCTGCTTGTTCCCTCAGGCTGTTCTGCTGGAGGACCTTTTCATGATGGCTTTCCCGATAAACTTTGGAGAAGCTTCAGTCCTCATCTTGCGCATCACTTCCTGGCTCTGGAGGGGAAGATGGTGCACTGTTCATGGAGAAGGTTTTTGCTTTGGCTTTCCTGATTGGAACTAAGTTTTCCCTCACTGCTGGAGCTTGGGACCTCAATGGTGCTGAGGATGGCTGTGGTACTTTTGGGGGAATTCTGGTGCTTACTTTGAGTACTGCTTCCTAGCTCTACTTGAGATCGCTCAGCCTGCTAGCACAGATCCTTCATCCCATTAGCACAGACTGTCTAGCTTCCACCTTTGACCTCTGGACCTCTCCTACACTTCATGTATGTGATCCCTGGGTGATTCCTTATAAAATAATATTATAAAATGTGTCCTATATTATATTGTTCACCATGTAAAAATACCAAGCCGTGGTATCTATATACATGTATCCACTTCTCAAGATGAATGTGCCCTTGGTTGCAAAGATGTACTGACAAAAAGAGAGAACAAGAAATACCTGATGTGTTCAATACATTAACAGTGTAAAGGCTGCTAAGCAGTGACATGTGCCTGTGGTCCCATAATTTTGGAGGTTGTGGCGGGGGACTGTCTGGGGTATATAAGTGATTTCAAAACCAGCCTACACTTCATTACATTGTGAAACTCTGCATAAATAAATAAATAAATAAATAAGCCTGCATTCCATATATTCCATTTTAGAAATTAAATTGTTAATATGTTATATAATTCAATGATTTTTTGAACTGAAAATAATTGAACAATATTAATATAAATACCATTTATTATATGATTAAAATGGCATGTTTTTTAACATATTCATTAACAAAATATTCTCGTGAAATTTCTCATGATCTACATAATGATACATATATATGCATATACATATATATATATATGCATATATATATACATATATGGTACACATAGCACATAATGGTATTATACTTAGAAAGGAAGAAATTTCCAATTTCATATCATTGGGAATGACTTTGTTTGAATGGGCAATAACATTGTATGACTTTCAAGTTTATGTATAAATAGTGAATGACATTTATATATCCATATTAATTTTATGAACACATTACTGTTAGAATTATTATGAAAAGATACATTTCTATAAATTGCATGCTTTTGATTTTCCTATAGATCCATTTTTACAACTATATTCATTTTCAGTTTCATCGCTACAAGTATAGAAAATATAAGAATTTTTTGGTATATGCTTCCATTTTCACAACATAAACAAATTAGAGAAGTGGTTTTGTCTCTCCAGTAATTAAATAGACATTACTTTGACAACAATGGCATTAGTTGTAGTTCCTCCCCCCCAAAAAAACTATAAGCTCTCAAAGATGATCCTGTTCACCTTAAATCCCCAAAATATAATGAAGGGTAGGGTAAAGATATGAGTAAAGACTAGAAAATTCTTAATGAATTAGAAGAAGAATAACGGAAGTTTTTTTTTTTTTTATCTTAACTATTTGTATGATTGCAGTATGGTATACATAAAATACAATAATGCTGATGATGATTGATAGCAATTTCAGAAAAAAAAGCAATAAATGTGCCACAGAATACCATTACTGATATTTTGCTATATCACAGCCCAGATGAAACTTTCTGGAAAGTCCTCTGATTGTGTGTCAAAATATGAACATACGCCTGCACTGATCTTCTTTCCAAGAGCCAATCTGATACTAGTAATCATAAGAAAACTTCTGCACCTAAATTATTCAATGAGGGGCCAGGGAGATGGATCAGTAGAATAAGCACTTCCCTGGCAAGTGCAAGGGCCTGAGTTCAAACTCCGGTTCAAAAAATAATTATTCAATGAAATACCATTTATATTAGCAAATACCTAGCATAGAGACCAATAATAAATAATAAAGGTAATAGTTATACAAGTAATGGTACATTCCACTCTGAAACTTAAAATTGTAAAGCTCAATTAAGAAATGATTGGAGCTGGGGAGATAGTTCAATGGAATAAGTATTTGTCTGGCAAGCACAAGTTCTGGAGTTGAATCCCTGGTATCACCAAAAAAAAAAGAAATGATTAGACGATTACACAAGAAAGAAGAAAAGTTACAATAGCCAATCAATGAAAATGATGATGCAAAAATCACTAGTACCTTCCTAGAGCCTGATTATCCAGCTATTGCCTTTCTAGTGTTGGTGTATAAGACAAATATTGTGACTGTTGTTTGTTAGTTGTGAAGCAGTTGTGCTTGCTGTGCACTGTCTTGATGTATATTTAAACACTGTGACTGATGAAACAAGAATAGATTGGACAAAGTTGAATAAGCTAACTTGTCTACAGAAATATTTAAGATCACCTCTCCCTTAAGTCTTCATTAATGTCATGCCTGTACATGAGCTTATTTTTTTTAATAGAACTGTGTCCTTACCCAGTAGCATACATCAAGACTTAAGCAAGCAAATTACTTGTGTGATTCCCAAACACCTTCAATTTATGAGGATGTTTCTTCATATTACAGAAGGTTACTAAATTCCAGTGCATCTACCACCAACATAGCCACCGCAGGGACAGAATAACCTTCCCAGTTGTCAGGCTGTGGAATGCATTCACTTCTTTGCATTTCACACAAAGACTATGAAATGACAACTCTGACAGGATTGGCATGTGAGGAAATTGATGAAGGTACAATATCTACAGAGTGAAGGACAAGAGACATGCCCAGGATGGGCGGCATAATGCTTCAAGCACATGCCAGAAATCAGCCTGCAGCACAGCAACATCTTTATAAGTAGTGACACTATGAGCCCCATGCTACCAGCAGGATTGCGGCAGCTCATTCTGAAATAAAGAAACCAAGGCCTGCAGCTCTAAGTATGGTTTCCAAGGAGAAATCTTCGCTATTGACCTGAAAGACATGTTCACCTTTATGAAAAGTGTCAATAAAACTACTTATTCATCAGAAAGCTACAAGGCACATTTTTTTTTTCCCTCATTGGCACATAACCAGTCAGAAATCAGGAAGTGACATTTTCTTAGTAGTCCAGGTTTTCACATGGAATACTATTATAATTTTCACTTCTGTCCTTAGGTTAGAAAAAAATGGAATCTTGCTATCGGTAAAGAAAAATTAATGAATCAAGTAAGAAAACAAAAGCTAACTGGAGCACTGCTGGCTACTGGGTTTATATTTAAAAAAATGGGGGCATATCAGAGACAAATTAGTTATCTCTGAAAATACAGCAACCGTTTAAGCTACATGGCAGCAGACTTTGGAGTATTTTTCCTTTTGATAAAATGAAATTTCCCTGGAGACTTTTTAAATGCTAAAAATTTGATTGATACATAACTGCTTTCCTACAACAGATCTCAGAAGACAACCTCATCCATCACTCTCTGACACCAGATTTTTCCATTACTGGACATGCATTAATTGCTGGTGACAGCTGCAGGAATCTAACCATAGCATATTTGTATCTATGTAAACATGTCATTGCTCTGTGTCTCTTCTATGAATATCTATCACATTTTAAATTATTCAGTGCAATAAAGTTTGAACTGGCACATTAAGTATTTCAGTCTCAAGTCAAGATACAACTAACTTAGGAAATGCATGTTATTAAAATTCTCTCATCATGTTTAGAAGAAGTCTATTTGTTAAAGAAATATTTCTTTGACAGAAGCAACCAAAGTATTATTAACTAATCAGACAGTAATTTCTTTCATAAGATTTCTTTTAGTAGAAGATGTATATGTTTTATAACAAAACAGACACTTAGGTGCAAGTAATTTCCCTACGATGTGAACAGTACCAAGAAAAGACTACTTCTTTAGCAACTATTATTACTTATCTTGAAATATATTTGATTATGTACTTTGTGTATTGTATTCCTCAGCCACTAAATGTAACTTCTTTTGGGGGTCTATATTTAAGAGAATCACACCCTACAGAGAATTCCCAGTTTTGTCTCCCAACTTTGGACCTCAGCGGAAACATGTGGAGCAGGTCAGCTGTACATACTTTAAGGTCAGCTATACATACTTTATTGCTTCTGACTGCTATGATCAAACACAACCAATAGATGTTGTATAATACACATCTTTGTAAATTAATTCAAATTTTGTAGTGCATATTAACATTTTAAGTCTATAAACTTTTCACCTTCAAAGAAACAGATTATAAACTAAAAATATTTCAAAAATTAAATAACCAACAACATAAGCTGAAAAATTTTATCACTCAGTACAAGTATTATTTTAATTTCAATGAATTTACTTAAGTAAGTTTTGAGCTGGGTGTGGTGGCACATGCCTGTAATCCCAGTACTCAGGAGGCTGAGGCAGAGGATTGTTGTGTGTTTGAGACCAGCCTGAGCTACAAAGTGAGCTTAAGTCCAGCCTGAACTGCATAGTGAGACCCTGTCTCAAAAAGACAAAAGAAAAATAAAAAATAAATAAAATAAATAAATAAATAAAATTTAAGTAAGTTTTGAAGAGCAGGTGAGATAGCTCAGTGGACTAAGTGCCTGCTTAGGCAAATGCAGGGACCAGAGTTCAATCCTTGGTAACACATGTATACCAGTCCTGTCCCCAGGCCTGAGGAGCCACCACTGAAACCTGGCATGGTGGCTCACACCTGTAATCCCGCTGCTGGGGAGGCTGAAAACAGGAAGATCACTATGAATCCGAGCTATGTAATGAGATACTGTATTAAAAAATAAATAAAGCAGGAGATTTTGAGTCCTAAAGTACAATCTACTTAATAAGTTGCCTCTAACTATATGTTGTTGTTCAGTAATATAATATGGTCCCAAATTCATCAAAAACTGAAAGAATCTTCAATTCATATATTCATTGTTTTGCTAACAAATAGTTATATTATATTGACAATGTTTGCAATATTTTAAAAATTAAAGCATGCCAGCAAACAAAAGTAGAAATAACCCACTCACAAAGCAAAAATCTACTCTCAGGGGCTGGGCAGACAGCTCAACAGATTAAAACACCTGTTTAGGCAGGTACAGGGATAGGGATCTGATCCCCTGCGTGCTGTGCTGGACCTGTCCCTGGGGCTTGCTGACAGGGAGACTCAGGCTGCGTGCGGTGCCAGGCACATGGCTTGGGAGGCTAAAAGCAGGAGGATCACTATGCGCCTGACTTGTGTACTGAGACCCTGTAGACCCTGTATTAAATATATTTTAAAAATTCCACTCTCAGAAAGTTGGGAAGAGGGAATATAAAAATGTACAAAATGAATATAAATATAAGAGCGTATGATATAATCAATTACTGACTTGCTTTAAGAAACAGCTTTAGGTAGTGTGTGTTTTCTATGTCAAATGGAAAAGAGTCACCTTTAAGAATATCAGAGTAAGAAAGAGGAAATGTACCTGAGGAAATTGCACTGTAATAAAAGAAAACATTCAAGACAAAGGTTTGCTTTATGTGAGAAACTAAACGATCATACAGGAGAAACAGCATGGCTGACCAGTGGAGGAGCCTTATTCAGAGCTACTCAGAGAAATTCAACTAAAACACGGATAACTGGAAGGAAGGAGAGAGACATATATCTTGAAACTAAAACAAAACCGACAGAAGAGAATAATAAAGTAAAACTTAGATGAAGGACTTAGTAAAGCAAC
This sequence comes from Ctenomys sociabilis, assembly GCA_004027165.1. Taxonomy (NCBI): domain Eukaryota; kingdom Metazoa; phylum Chordata; class Mammalia; order Rodentia; family Ctenomyidae; genus Ctenomys; species Ctenomys sociabilis. The sequence continues at coordinate 32,361 of PVKA01014129.1, read as the reverse complement.
AAGCCAGTTCTCCTGGCTGTCAATAGGTGGAGAGGGAAAAATGTGCATCATACTTTGAATGTAGAAAAAGGTGAAGATGAAGATGAAGACAAAGATGGAGAAAGAGGACGAGGAATAAGAAGAGGAAGAGAAGAAAGAAGAGAAAGAGGATGGGAAGAATGAGGAGGAACATGAAGATGAAGAGGAGAAGGAGGAAAAAGAGCAATAAGAGAAGGAGGAAGAGAAGGACAAAGAGGTGCAGAGAGAAGAAGAGGAGGAGGAAGAGGAGGAGAAGAAAGAGGAAGAGAGAGAGAGAGAGAAGGAGGAGAAGGAGAAGGGTAAAATAAGATAGAATTGGGATATAAGGTCTTCTGCCTCTTCTGCTTCCTCCAAACAGAAGACATCAGAGTCCAGCAATAAATTCTGCCAGGGGCCCTGCTGATAATTAGCTCAGTTACTTAAGTGCCTGCTCATGCAAATGCAGTTAGGCACAGGTTACCTCGGCTCAATTCCCACCTCCACCTGCATTACCAAACACACCCTTAAGGCAGCCTGATCCAGCCAAAATAATAATAATAAAAAAAACGATTCTCAACAATTGGGGACAGGGAGATAGCTCAGTAGAATAAGCGCTTGCCTGGCAAGAGCAAGGGCCTGAGTTCAATCCCTAGTTCCACCAAAAAAAAGAAGGAAGGAAGGAAGGAAGGAAGGAAGGAAGAAAGAAAGAAAGAAAGAAAGAAAGAAAGAAAGAAAGAAAGAAAGAAAGAAAGAAAGAAAGAAATTCTGCTGACCCAAACTGTTCCTTGCCTGAAAGCTGACCCATTTTTCTTCTTTTAATTTTTTTTTTTTTTTATTGTTTTCTACCTTTTTCTTTTGTGCACCAGGGTACTAACCTGAACTTCCAGGAGCAAGACGGAATACTACAATGCTCCTTGTAGAGGTGAAACAGCAGACCTCTCCTTCATATCCTGTGCTTAGAGAGGTGTGAGGAATTAAACTGCTCTGCATCTCAGAAATGTGCATCGCCACACAGCTGGTCCCTGGAGGAGAAAGGCACCCCACAACACCCACCATCTCAACAGAGGAAGTTACAAGTACAGCTGAAGTGAGCTATAGGAACTTATAAATCAATGAATGGGAAGCTCATCCCTCATCTCAAGAGTGGAATAAGAATTGGGACTGAGAGACCTTGGGTTACAGCAGCAGAAGCAGGGGAACACGCATACAGTTGCCCAACATCCCACCTCACCCTACAACAAATGACCTGAGAGGACAGAGACTTGGGAGTGGAAGAGGAAACCAGAAAACTAAGCAAAGAGAAGGAGTCAGAGGTGCACAGGACTGAAAACAGCCTCCTGTCTTTGACTGAAAACAGCACAGCAACTGGGAGAGAGATGCTGCCAAGAAGAAAAACATAGGGAGTGGAAGTCTGCTAAGTGACATGAAGAAAGTACTGGCTAAAGACTCTAATCCCAGGCTCCCACAACTGGAGGTCAAGATCAGCCTAAAGTATAGCATAGACTATTTCGGGCTTGGTGGTGTTACACAGATGTTTTTGACTCAGTGAAAAACCATAGAAATCATTTTATTTTATGTTTCTTCCTGTTTTGCTGGTTTTCCATTCCATTACCTTTTTTTCACATTTTACAATTATTTTTGTTCTAATCTATTCATCTTATTTCTCCTTTCCTCAATTTACTTCTCTAGACTTAATTATATTTTCTTATGAGTGAACTGAGTATAATTTTTTCTGGTCAACTTTAATAATCCCTTGCTTACCCCTTCATTCTTTCTCTTCTGCTCTCTTCTCCAGGTTCTCAAGGTTTTTGTGATCATCCTTTGTCCTCCAGCCTGGATTCTACTTTTGTTTTATTTTCAGCACTCTCTTCTACCCACAATTTTTCTTTAATTTCCCCACCACAGGATAAAACCAATCCACCTAAAGGAAAAGACTTTGCATGAAAGCTCCTAAGTTGTGATCACTTCTGTTAATATAACTGTGGATTTTGCTTCTATGGTTAAAGGTGCACAATTAATTATTATCTCATCTTTAGGGTTTCTAAATTGTGCTTGATGTTATTATTATTGCTAATTATGCTACATTAGCTAGGTTGTCATCTACTTTAATTTTTGTTCTCATTTGTGTGGCAGTATTGGGACGATTTGTGATACTAACTTAACACACATCTGGACCAAAGTACTAGGACTTAGCCAAACAGATACCAACACCTCACTTTTAATTAAATGGAAGGGTATTCTCTTGGGATAAATATAAACCAAGAAGCTGATACACAGAGTGGACATCCTAACGAACAAAACTTTCCTAGAGAGGCCTTGATACTATAGTGATAAAGCTGCCTACTACTATAAAAGCAAGTAATCAATGCAGAAAACAAAATAAAAATATTCTAAGAAGAAAATTATAAGACACAAGAGCAAAATATAACCTCAGGCCTCTAGGCCATCCAGAGTAATGTCAGGAGAAAACAAGATAGAGGAAAATAAAAGACACACACCTGAAATTTCTATAAATGATGTCAATCAATGTAAAGAAAGCTGCAGAAGAAATGTTACAGAGGAAAACAGATCATAAATAATCACTCAGGTAAAAAAGTCAATACTCATAAAGGAATCGCTTTGCAGATCTAGAGTAGAGACAGATATTTAAAAATGATGATAGGACAAGGATGAAAATCATGAATGATCAAAATAGGAAAGAAATGGAATATATGAAATGGGTTCAAATACATAGGAAATCAAAAATTCTATCAACAGGTGGCAAAATCACTTGAATGAAACTGAAGATAGACTTCTAGACATTCAAGACAGGATCATAGGTAGTAATCAAGAAAGGAAAGACCCCTGAAAAAACAACAAGGCTTCAGGAGAAAACAATTCAACAGTTGCAAGATGATGCAAAGAAAAATAGTATATGACTGATTAGTGTCAATGAAAAAGCAGGTATCAACACAAATGACATTAAAAGACAATTTGCAGAAGTAATAGCAGAACATTTTCTGACACAATGTATGCTTTTGATTTCCAAATGTCTGTGCAAAACTAAGCAACTTGCCTTTTAACAGTCTGTATGGATTTAAATATTATAATACCCATGGTTTTGGAAAATAACAGCTTCATTTTGTGTTCTAAGATGTATGATATTCAGATAAGATAGTAATAGTAATATTATGGCCTCCATTACAATGTAATTTCATTAATCTCTTCTGATGTTCAATCACTCAGTTTTGTTGAGAAAAAATTAGAGAGATAGATGCATAGTCTAGTTAAGCAATAGCCATGTCTTATCCTGATGGCGAACACTGACAGAAGAATTAAAAGGTGTTGTACTTGGTTCAAAGATAAATCCTGAGGAGACTTAACTGTTTTTGACAGATGGCAAAAATTGATTACTACATGTCTTGCCTTAAATTGGTCTTAAATATCCAACAGAAAAGTATAACTACAAAATATGCTTAAGTATGCCACGATAGTAAACTAGTTATAGAATCTCAGGTCATTAATAACTTCAGACAGTTGCCAGCTCTACTGGTAACCGACCACTCTTATGGATTACTGGACTATGCAGTTAACTTGCTGAATACAGGTGCCTAAAATATTTGCTCTGGGAATCTGTATCTTAAACAAGTCAGTTCACTCAGAACAGAAAGAATTAAAGAATGAGAAGGCCTTCTACTGAGTCCTCCAAACACAGCTCCTCCAACTTGAACTGACCACTTATCACTTGAAATTACAAAACAGAAAAGGGGTGATGTGGAAAGTAGCTGAAGATGGAAATCAGTTATATGTGTGGAACTAAGACAGAGTGAACCTGAGCAGATGGAGAGCTCCTGAATCCATGTATACAAGCTGGCCCAGCTTGCAAATAGGTTGATGGCAGACAATTTATGGTTGGCATGAACCTCCTCAGTGTATACATAGATGCTCTTCAGTTCTTGGCCAGTTTCTGCCTCCCACCTAGAGAGAAGGATCCACCTGACTTCAGCTTTCTTGTTCTATCGTTTTTTTCTTCACCTCTCACTTTTTTTCAAGAGTTATGCTGATGTTCCAGAAACATCAAGAGGCATTTTCCTTTCTCAAGGAAAGAGAATCTGGTCAACATTTCTAGAAACATCACACCCAGAGATTTTGAACAGCTATCGTACTAAAGTACCAGAGATGAGAGCCTGTGTAGCTCTTGTCACTCATGGGAGGGATCCAACAAAAAAGAAAGTTTATAGGGGGGTGATAATGAAGTCATTTCTGACACCATCAGTCACATGACTAATTTCTTAGAAGGTTGAGTCCTTCGGAGAATAGCCGCTTATTAAAGTATTTTACCATTTATTGAAGTATTTTCAAGGTTTAAAGTAAAATTATTGTTTTGTTGTATTTATTTTATTATTAAGGAATAAATAATGAGGCTGTACAGAGTTCTGTTAGAGCATTTTGAAATGCAGAATATAATTTTTAAAAACAAAACCAGAAAAGAAAGAGTACTTCTTATAGTATGTATATATTGTGTTAGGTTTTAATAAAAAATACATCAGCAGAATTTTTAAAGATGCATTTATTTTAAGTTTGAGGAAACAGTTTTATTTTGTAACACTCAAATATTAAGAAATAGTCTAAGAAATCCCAGGTTTTAAATATATATTATAAATATATACAATAATAAATAAAATGTTAAATGCATTTAATCCAGTGGTGTAAAATACAGAATATTTTCACACCATTTTTATCTGATTTTATTCTTACATTTTTGTATGCTTGTGTTATAAATACAAGACTCACACTCTTATACCAGTAAGCTCTTATTGAAAAAAATATTATTGCATTGAACTACAGTCCAAGTAATTTATTGAATAACCTAAAAAATGCTCTTTTGCATGTACAATAGTGCAAATTACATAGCCACAAAATAAGATAAAAATGCTTTGAACAGAGAATATAAAATCAAAATATTGGTTCATGTGCCATATTGCCAGACTATCCCTCAGTCTAATTATAAGTTACTTATTTTAAATAGAATTGAATAAGTTGGGAGTTTGTTGTCAGTAGCTACATGCTCAATGTATATTATCAGCTATTTATAGTCTCACATAGTGAAGGAACTAACAATTTTGCATAGTGGGTAAGAACCTTCTTCCTGAAAGCGACTGTTTCAATGTGTGAATATGTTCTGAAAAATGCTTTAAAAAATCACTAATTTGAACAGAGTACAAAACCTGCAACTGAAGAATGAAGATTATATTTATCAAAAAGACTCACACATATTCACACCCACACATATTTTAATTTTCTATTTTTCTTGACCTACTTTCGGTTTAGAAATATTATCCTTGTTCTTGTTAGTTCAAAAAGGTAGTGGATTGCAAAACTAGGAAGCAACTTTGAGAAAGGAATTTGAAAGTGGAGCTATCCGTCCTCTACAAAGCTGCATAGAATGAGAAGACCCTTATCATATCTCTCCAATGCGGGCTTATTCTAAACTAAACACATTCAGCCATTGCTTCCATTTTAATATAGCTTAATCCCAAGAAATACAATCATTTTCAAGTATCTTCCTAAAAGAAGAATTGGATAGAATATTTCCTAAAATGAAATGATAACCTTTAAAACTCTTCTAGACCCAGGCTTATTTCAGGAAAGCTCATATTTTACTAGAAAAATTTTCATCTTACTGAAGTGACTTCAGTCTGAAATACACAGAGCGCCCATGTGTTTTCCTGATTACTGAACAGAGCTGGTTACCCTCTTATTTTTAATAATGCTTCTTATGGCCTCTGAGTGTGCACAATTATCTTCAAGAGCTCATCCAATTTAAAGACTCAAATTAAACCTTTATGAGCTTTTATTCTGTTTCGCTAGATAAAAACACTAGGTCAATTCTGAATCTAACTATATTAGCTATGTATATGGTATGTGATCTGCGGCTCCTTTCAATAGATTTTTTTTAGAGAAGTCCATCTGATATTCACAAATTTTTCTTCAGAATATTTAACAACCCTTCTAAAAACTCATGAGGATTTTTTTTTTCCCGGCAGATACAGGTATTAAACCCAGACCCTTGCGCTTGCCAGGAAAGCACTTATTCCACTGAGCCAACTCCTTGGCCCCTTATGTAATTATTTTTGAGGAAACAGGGATTGAACTCAGACCCTTGTGCTTGCCAGAGAAGCACTTATTCTACTGAGCCATCTCCCTTGCACACTCATGAGGATTTTTAAAGGAAATACTGAGAAATGTGCCATGAAATAATGAGTGATTGAAAAAATGAGTGATATTATTTCACCACATATTGGGAGCATTAATTATCCACTCTGGGGAAAGCATTTTCATGCTGTGTTCACACACATGGAGAACGCTGGAATAACAGGTGATGTTCTAATAGATGGAGCCACCTGTACATCTCCAATTATTGTTTAAAATGTTTAAAATACAATGTGATTTAGGATTAGCTTCAATAATTACAAAATTCATAAGCTGTGTTACTACCACCATTGGGAACTGTGTAAGAAAATTCTGAATTCAGAAAGTAAGGGTATAGACCCAGCCGCATGATCCTAGGTAATCTGACTAGTTAAATATTCCATTAAAGAGAGACATTTATAGGACTAATTTCTTACAATATATTTCTATTCAGTGATAACAGAAGCTCTGTTAGGTATGGATGGAAACTGAAGAAAAAGAATCAATGTCAAATCCATTTTCTGCAAGTGAAACAAAAATTCAAGGAGTTCATTGTGTGAGGAGTCTCCTGAAGAAAAATGCCTTGGGAATTAGGAATCTTCTAAATCATTCTTTTTATTCTAACTATTTCCTGTATTTTACTATATTTATGATATTTATAAAGGTGAAACTGAGAAATTTGGAGCATAATTTTTATGACCCCAATTTTATTTTTATTGCTGATTTTGACATAGACGAGTAAGACGATGAACTTTCCTAAATTTTTATTCCTTCATACAGAGAATTTGTTATTTAAGCATTCCTAGATCCAAGGACACTGTTTGCTATGGACTGGATTATAACATCTAAGAAAAATATATGGATGAGTATGTTTGTGTATATATGCATGCCCACTGTATTTGTGCATATTGTATAGATTTCATTAAATATTTTTACTGATCATGTACAGATAAACATTTACTTCCATTCACTAAGTGTGACAGAGTATTCTCACAAAGAGAGTGATCCTCTAGATACTGGGCAATAGACAGGAGAAGAAATTTAATGTCTCAAATCAGCCATCAAATAACTATTAGGAAACAATATTCAAATTACAGTTCATCACACTAAATCTTTTGAAATGGATCCATTTTAGAATTTAATATATATTTGGAATTCCTTGTTTAATTGTTTTCTAAGAATATTTTTTTCTTCAAACAAAATAAATAAAATCTAGTGAGTGGCCCTTCCTATAATAACTGATTTGTTAAAAATATTTTTAATTATGTGTTTTCTCACACGATGGAACCAACTCATCCCATTACTCACTCCAGGGTACATTATTATGTTTTCTTTAAATTGTGACATCTATGGTCTACTGAATGATACAACCTCTAGTGAGCACTTCCATCAATGTTAGTACAAGCTAGAGGAGTCCGTACTAAGCCATCAACTCCTATCAATATATTTTTGCTGGTCAAAAATAAACATTTAGTGATGAGAGTTTCTCTCTTTAACTCTCTTAAAAAATAAATTTAAAAACTTAATACAGGACATTGTCTTTTCCGTAATAAGAATTCCAGTGAGTTCCCATAATAACTCTATTTTGAATAGGCCAGCTTTATGACTGGCTTTGGTAAATAGTCATTCACATTGCATATATTTGCTTGACAATTTGTAGCTTTTTATAGTAAATATTTGATTTATTTTACTTCCTGGCAAATTTTTCCAAAGTTCACTAGTGGCTTATCTGGTCACTTTTATGTTTTTTTACCTAGAATTTCTTGTTATTTGATTTTGTTTTTTAAATTTTCTATTGAAGTCAGCTACACTTTGGCTCTTTTCTATTTTTATCAGAAATCTCTAGACAAAAACGAAGAATCATGATGTGTGTGTATAAACAGTACAGTTAGGATAAATATGCCATGCTTCTGCAAAATTCTATGAGAAGCAAGATTTGCACTAATAGTAGTTGGATAAGATATTATGTCAGCTTCTAGTACTATGGACAAACACTAGGGAGATAACAAGGTAGAAAGTATTAGTTATTGAATCTGTCATATAATTCAGCTATAAAAAAGGTAAGTATATAGCTATACTCTATTCACTGATTAGAGACATCTGCTATAATAATGCCTGTAAGTATAATATCATGTATGCACTTCGTACGACACCAAACATTATGAAAACATTTTGCAATGTATTGATTTGTTGAATCTGTCCTGTTAATTTGTCTTGAAACTGTTTCTTTGCTATTTGTTCTTCAATAATAATAATGATAATAATAATAATAATATAATAATAAAAGAAATCTCACTCTACATATTTCTGGAATTATTGTGGATAGACAAAATAGATAAATGATAGATATATATTGTGTTTATATGTTAACATCTCCAATTCTGTTTTTATTTTTCTTTCTCACATCTGTCTCTCCTATATGAAAGATATCTTCTCATTGTTTATTAAATATGCATTTTATCTTTCAACTTAATTTTCCTCATTCATAGTGGGAGGAAGATAATATCACAAAACACATTTGTGAACATTAAAGATCATATTGGAAACCAAGGACTTAAACTGACCACACAAAAATAAAAGAACAACTCCAATACCTTTAGTAAATATAGCAATCTTCTCTTGAAGCCAAGGCTGCCAAAATGACCCTCACATCTTCTAGACACAAACATAGGCAGCATCAGATGAATGATCACTTTGTTTATATTTGGTCTGCTTTTCTTTGAAACCCATGATTATGGAGAATGTTCAGTCATATGAATTATTCCTTTTCATTTTAAGATTATAAAATAAGCTTGAGTGGATGGCTATTCACAAATGTAGATATAAGAAATTCAAATTGTGTGGAAATATTTTGAATGAATATTTTTAAAGTGTGTGCAAAATTACAGGAAAAATCACTCGATTTAACATCATTCAGTGTGTTTTATGAACATCCAGTATGATAAATAAAACATGCCAGATCCTTTATAAACTTTCTCAAACAGCATGTATAAGCATAATATTTCTAAACATTTCTTCTACACTTCTGCATATTTTGGCTGAACACTGTGTTTTCTGAGTAGAAAAATAAGGAAAACTTAACAAAATTTTTAAAGATTAGTTAGAATATTTAAGATGATTTTCTGAGTTATTTTCTTTTATTGGCATTATCAAATGATAGTTTACATATTTTCTTGTGCAATTATAAGCATCTTTAATTTTAGATGTTACTTTTACAATAAAATAGTAACACAAACTTATTCAAAATGAAGTTAACCAATATTTCACAGAAGACTTTCATTCAAAATTAGATTTCTTCTCATCTCTTTTTCCAATGAAAATAGAATGATATATTATATTGACATCCATAGGAGTTATCTTTAGTATTGGATTCACTTTACTAACCAGTATTGGGTTCATTTTACCTACCATTTATTAATATCTGATGAGCAAAATCCACATTCATTTATTCACCAGTATTAGTTATTGAATCTGTCATATAATTCAGCTATCAAAGAACATAGGGTATTCTATTTTTCTTGGTAATATCAAAAATCTGTCTGCATGTCATTCTTTAATAACTTTTCACACTGTAAGGACTCATTAGAAAAAAAATACTGTGACCCTTTCTCCTCTATTTCTCCATGAAATTATTTTACATTTATCTATTATTTCCACCACTTGCAATAAAGTGTTCCTGTTTTAATATTGATAATTTAGGTCATACTGATATATTAGTAACATTTCAAATTGGCACAAATGTTTTCAAACATTGTGATAATCAGGTATTTTAAATACAATATTTCATAGGTAGTGACAGTTTTTGTCTCCACAAGAGGAATTTCACACATATTAGTTCAAGTGGGTTGACACATGTGAGGCTTGTTTAACTCCATTTAACTGTTGTGCCTGGCTGGAGAAAGAATGATGGAAAAGATCTTGACCTTGGAACACTGGTTGAATTAAAGGGTTCAAATGGATGATGGAAGATGAGGCTGTATCTAAGTGAGGACCGAAGAATGGGATAAATGCTGTTGGAGGCAGGGTCTGAAATGTTAATTGAGATGCAGGGAGAGGGGCAGTAGCTACTAAATGCAGAGGATGGCCCGCTAGTAAAGTAGGGTGCATGGGGATGATGGCTGGGGTCAGAGTCGAAAATGAAATAGGAGTAAAATGTGGCTGTGGAAGAGGGTGGAGATGAGCAATGGGCAGAGAACTGCTGTGGGAACTTATGGTGGCAGACACAGCAAAGTGCTGCAGGAAGGTGTGATGGATGGCAGTGATGGAAGTGTGCTGGTGGACAGGAACTGTCGACACAGCTGAGGCCGGAGAGAATGCTGTGGGCCCCGCGGCAGGTAACACTCGAAGATGTTTTGAAAGGAGCTGTTTCTGCATATGCTGCTGGGCCTGTAGCTGCAGAAGCTTATATTTATCTATTTCATCTGGAGAAAATGTTATGGGCTGTTGAATTAAAGGGGGAGAGAGAGATTTATGACACACTTGTAATTCATCTTCCACTTTGTCATGCTTCTGCACAGTTCTGTCATAGTAAGTGTTTATATTCCCCTCTGCATGATTCATATGCATGCTTACATCCTGTACGTCTAGATTTATTTGGTCTTCTTTGGTCTCTGTTGAGTCTGTTACACTAGTATATCTATTAGACAGAAAAGCACCTGGGAAACCATTTGGTACTGGGTCAAAGCTTTGAAGAAAAGTCTGGTCCTCACTAGTTACAGGTTTTGATTGCTCTTTTGTTCTTGGGTTCTTTTTTCTGTTTAATGACCAAGACTCTGTAGCTACATGAATTGTGCCTTTAGAAAGATGGTTATCCACATCAGTTTCTGCTGTAACAGTACAAATATCGGTCTGTGAGCTTTTGAGTTTGGCTTTCTTAGTAGGCCTTTGAACTGCATTGCCTTTATCATTTTTTCTTTCACTCATCTGTTGGTTTTTTTGGGACAACAGCAGTGTTGATTGGTTACAGCTTTGTGGTATAAGTTGACTTGTGCACTGGATTTGTGAGTGATCCTCAGATTCATTTTTACAAGTGGGTGAAGAGAGCTCAACATCTATTGATTGCTCCTGACACTTCTTTGCTTGTATTCTTTCTAAAAGGCTTTTGGCAGTCAGGAGGCTCTTCATCTCTCCAGAAACTGTGGGCTCTGCAGCTCTGGGAGGTTCTGTGGAAGAGGTCCGCAGAAGATAGCTGAGAGTCCCTGAGTCACACTGCCTCTGCACAGCTTTCCTCTGTTCACAAACATGACAGCTGACCAAGGATTCTTGACTTTGCTTGCCTTTATTTAAGTAATAAATCCTCTGTCTTGAATAACAGCCCAATCTGTGCTTAGGTCTCTGGAAATCAGGTGATTTTTCCCTGTTTCCAGTACAGGAAACCTGTGAGCAGGAATCACAGTGGATGATTCGCATAGATTTTAGCCCTGAAAATGATCTATTTTTACTCAGTTTATATCGTCCTTGGCAGTGACAATATCTGTGTTTTAAGTATTTTTTATTTTTCCATGATGCCCACAATTTGCACCTCCTGTCTCTCTGCATTTCAGACTGCAGGGCAATGTTCTTTGTCATCTCACGGGACAAACAGAGACAGGTGTGCTTTCTGTGCTTCCATTTATGACTCTCCATACAGCTGTGCTCTCTTTTGCAAAAATAGAGCAAATCACAATTGTCGCCAATCGTAGAGTTATGACTTGAACAATTGTTTCTCAGGCCGGACACACTGCTCAGGGATTTGTCCAAGGTGCTGGCATGTCCCCTCAGAGTTAACTGAGAACCTCTCTTGTAGCTTTGGTCTCCACATCCAGAAACACTATGGGCCATGCTGATATTGCTATTCCAAATTACATTACAGTCCTTCCTGTGACTCCCCAAAACATAAGGGTTTGAATTCCACGTGAATTGGTTTTTCTCTTCAAACACTGAATGAGGATTGCAGGAAATTTGCTTATGCTTCTTCATCCTAGAGATGTGGGAGGGAAAGGACAGGTCCTCATTTTCATCATTTAGACCTAATCCACCACAGCTTTGCCAATAGGATCTTGAAGGTTCCTTAAATTCATTATCAGCATCATTATTATTCTTTCCCACACGGTCCTTTAGAGACATATTAAGGTAAGCAGGCACTTCAGGAAGTTTCAACTCCAAATTACTTGCACTAAAATTATGTTCACTCTTAGTAGGTTCTGTATCATCACAACTCAAATTGTATTTCCTCTGGAAATTTTCCCAATTTGTATTAGCTCTAATCCTCTTTGGTTTTAGAAATTGATTATCTTCTTGGATAAATTTTTGTTGACCTTTAACTAAAGCTGTGTCTTCGCTGTCTATTTTTGTTTTCATTTCCAAGGCTTCTTTACCTAATTCTGTTTCTAAATCATCTGGACTATGGACATCTTTTGTGTTCTGAGAAAGCTTAAAATCAAAATATAATGGATTGCACCCATAAGAAATGCAGGGCTCTGTTTTTGTGAAAAGCAAAAGTTCAGTAGGCCACTGTAGAGTAGTGTGGCCATCCCTGCTTTGTACATGGAGAAAAGGCAGAGGCTTGGATGTCACGTTGTGGGGATGCCCTTCTTTTCGAACTCTTTGATTATTTGTGCTAATTTTTCCACTTTCATTTGAAGACTTTCCTTTGTCTTCCACACTGGAATTGCCGTTCAAATGCACTGTATTATTTTGTTGAGTCAGTTCTGATAAGAAAAAATCATCTAGACATTCAAATATCCTGGCATCATTGTGCTTGCAAATGTTTACTGGGCTGAAGGAGACACCTTCTTGGCATGAGTGATCAATGCAGTCTTCTGAAGTGTTCTTCATTGTATTTCTAGTTTCTTTCTCTCTATTGGAAAGAATAAAATCTTCATCTGAGAGATGAATGTTAGATTTAGAGAAAGAAGATTGAATGCCAACTGAATCTGCTAGTGTCTCATCAACAGAGTCATTTTTGTCTTTCAAAATACTAGAGCTCCTGGCAAAGGTATTGTGGAAAACACTCTCTAGAGGGTGTGGTGAGATGCCTCTCTCTTCTTGCTTAGTGACATGCACTTCTTCCTTTGCAAACCTGCAGTACTCACATTTCTCCACACTTTGTTTTGTTTTATATGTAGGTGACTTGTGACAGTCGTGGGTTTCTTCTGTGTTCTCCCTGAAAACTGGTGCTGAAGATTTTAGTTTTAGATGCACTTTTTTTGAAAATGAAAATGAAATTCCAGTCCTGTGATTTGCAGTGCTGAGATCTGAAGGTGTGTGTGGTATCCGATTACCAAACAAACAACGTCTGTCTGAAGGTAACTGGTGTCTGTTTGGCAGAGTGAAACACTGTTTGTCAGAAGTGCTTCTGGGAATATTCTTTCCCTTAAGGAGAAGAGTACTCTTCAAGCAGGATATCTTTCTGCCACTCTTAACCGGGAAAATTCCCTGTTGGATTTGCTTTTCTATGGCTATCTTGGGGGCTTTGTAGGCCGGTCCATTTCCAGAAACACTGCAAACACAATGAATATTTAAATGATTAATATTTGATTTAGAACCTTATCTATATGTACTCATTTCATATTCTTCTATGATGAGTTATTACACCATTTATGAATTTACATCTATAACACAACTATTTATTCATGCATGTACAAGTCAGTATAACTTTCAGTGTGGCTGTTTCTAAAGTGTACTGCTAAGTGTGTTATTTAGAAATTAGAGAATATCTGATACTAGCATCGAGGAAAAAATTAGATATATACAATATATGTCCTCTGTAACCTATGCATTCTTGAGTACAGAATTAAGCCGTTTCTTTTTTATTTTTGTTTTATTAAACTACAAATATCAATTAGACAGTTTTAAGATACCTTGACAAGATGGATTTGATAAATTAATACATTGCAAACTGTTTTCATAATGTTTTGGTATCATACAAGGTGCAAACATGATATTATACTTACAGACATTACCATAGCAGATGTCTCTTATCAGTAAATTAAGAGAGTGTAGCTGTTTGTGTATCTTATTTTTTATACCTGAATTACATCAAAGATTCAATAATTAATACTTTCTAAGTTGTTATTTTCCTAGTGGTTGTCCATAGTACTAGAAGCCAACATAATATCCTGTCCAACCACCATTAGTGCAAATCTTGCCTCTCATAAAATTATGTAGAAGCATGGCGTTATCTATCCCAACTGTATTGTCCATACACACACATCATGATTCTTAATTTCTATATCCTTTCTTTTGTCGACACCTGTCAAAGGTTGGCACTCCATTGTCATTCAACTAACTTAGGTGCTTGAACTCAATACCACAGTCCAACACAGTCCAGCATTCCACAACAATAGTGAGTTATTCAAAGAAGTTGTCGACCATAGCCATTTTACAGCTCAGCTTAATATTATGGCCCCGTGTTGTATACCTCATTTTTATACTTTTCTGCTGGGTGGTTAAGACCTAGATAGAGCAAGACCTATATACCAACACATGTAGTTTATGTTTCTTATGAGGTCAGTGAAGTCCCCTCAAGGTTTGTCTTGTAGTCCTGTACCTTATTCTGTAGATCCTTTGTCTGTGTCATCCATGTGGATGAAGTCACGGTCAATGTTTGACCAGTTTGCTCTCTGTGAGAGCCTGAGTTTTCTCTCCATGTGACTCTGTTTCATAGTTTTCCAATCAATACATTCACATTAAGTAGGAAATTAAATAAAATTTACTTCCAAAAATAAAAAAAATATTCTTCACTTTGCTTTTATGTATAAATTCTTATGCATAAGTTATACATAAATTCTTGGTTTTTTCAGTCTTCATTCTCTCATGTTTACTCTCATTTGAAACAAAGCAGTAAGTTCCTTTCCTTGACTAGTCACTAATTGGACAAATCATCATAAATACATAAGAAAGTAACACACATGTGCTGGACTTCTCCTTTAGAATGGATTTGAAATCTATTCTTTTAAGTCTTTCTAACATCCTGCTTCTACTGTTTTGCACGTGTATGTTATGTTTTTAAAGCTCTTGAAAGAGCACTACCTCAGTGTGCTTCATCAATAAATGAAAAACTAAAATGAAATGCAAGTTACTGTACAGATAGCAGATGATGCATGTTGCTAAAAATAATCTCTATGGAACTCCATGTACAAACCTTCTACTACAAAATAAGTACTAGGATAAGGCAAAAAAATCATGTTTATATAGTTATGTGCTTTCTTTCATTTTGTCATTTACTATTTGGTGGGAAACACATTTACTTTATTTCAACTTCAGATTTTTATTTAACTTTTAATCAGTCATTTGCTTCTTGAATACAATATATTAAAACAATATACTGTATATCTACACAACATGTAGCTTAAATTCAAAATATGAGAAGGGCTTTATGAGACATTTCTGATAAGTTATTTATTGTTTCACTTATGACTGTTTGGCCAACTAGCCTATAGTGACATTGTTTGTCAGCCCCATTTCATACACTTTGATTCATTGTTCTTATTTTTAAAATATTACAGGCATGTATAATTAACCTACTTTTAAATTTATTTTTGAATGAGTGTTTGTTAGTATACTTTTTAATTTTTATTTATATAACATTAAAGTATAATGATTCACATATAAAGCTATTCCTATGTTACTTATTTTATATTTACCAGAACACAAACGCAGCTAAAAGTTTCGGTTGGTTGATGTTTGACAATACTTGCGAGGATTTTCAGTTTAACTTTCTTCAGCTTAGGTGCATTTTCTTTTCTGACATTTCTGATTATTGTTTCGTCCTTGTCCTTATTTCTCAAACCATAGTATGTGTGCTAAAATTACCGGCTTTCCTAACTGTGATTTTTAGGGCTACCTATAGTAGAGAGCTTTATTGCCTTTAGCCTTTTGCTATACTTTAGGGAGAATTTCTTGTATTTAATTGTGATTATATTGATTTTATATTTTATAATACTGAAATGTGTTGCTTATTGTGTCTATATGATATGGGACTTATTAACAAACAATTTTAATTATTATTATTATTTTTATTTGTATTTTAGGAAAGGGTCTTCAGGATGTTCATGGTCTCACTACTAGATTGGACTCATAGTGATTCACCTATTTACAGCCTCCCAAGAGCTGGGATTACAGGCGCACGCCACCATACCCAATCTCAATTGTCATCTCAGCGGGCCCTGGGGGCAGGGCCACTATGGCCGGCCAGGGGATTGAACTCCCAGCCCCTGCACTTGCTTGCAGGCGCTGTAATCCGCTGAGCAATTTGATCGGCCCTCTTAACTATTCTTTAGTTTTCAATGTTTCACGTTTCTCTTCATATGAATTAATGGCTATATCCACAGTTATACTATTTCCCTAAATCTTCTGGAAAACTAAATTTAGAAATTGTCCCAAATTCTATTCCTTATAGTAGCTGTTACGTAGTAAAAATGATCATGTTTGTCACAATAATTTCCCTTTCTTTATATGAGGGATGAGGAAAAATACTTTAAGGCATTATGTGGTATATGGAATATTTTTCAAGCATAAAAATGAAGGGCATAGAGATCCAGCACAGTATAACTGACATTTTAAATTGCCTGCAACCTGAGGACAAGAGAGTGAAACTCAGGAACAGATGCAGGGCTCAATTTTGTCTTGATGTTAAAGAGACCATGAGTAGCCACAGCTTGGATAAAGACCTGTATCTCTAAATTAAAATGCTTTTTTCATGAAGCTCAATCCATTTGTTACTATCAGGACTTATACTCAGCAGAAATTATTCCAAACATTTAAAGGTAAGATACTATTGTTTTTCTCTTCTAGTTTTCTTAATGTTCAATACATCATTTCTTAGTAATATTTTTGCTTATATTCCTGGCACATTTTTCTGAATATTTTGTGTGATTAATTTGCTTTCCTATGTTCCTATATTATACCATTTATCTGTCTGATGTGCAAGCTTCTTTTCTCAAGTTATTTTAATATTTTTATCTTTTTTGCACTTTTTTGCACTATATTTTGCTCTTAGCTTTTAGTTCTTAGATTTTGTTATTTTTCAATCTGCTCTGCATTTCTGATGATAGATTCTCAAGTGTTGTAACATTTTATTCTCATAGTTACTCTGAAATACTCTTATTTTTATTCTTCGAACTTTGACCTTGTTGCTTCATAAATTTCAATTTCCCTTACCTCAAATCTTATTTTTCTTTCTTGTTTTAGAAAATTATAATTTTCTATCAGTGTGATGTTTATTTTTTATTCATTCTAATGAGAATAAAAGATAAAACAGCAATGATATAGTTTCAAAACAGGTTAGTAGGACAGTTACAATAATTTATACATTGCATATTGTTCTCTTCATAGTAGTTATTCAGAGGACAAGAGGTAGACATGATATCTTGTCTGCACAATATTGGTACAGACTTTTACTCTCAATGAGTAAAAGAGATGGTAGTTATTATCAATCTTAACTGTCTTGTGTGACCATATATATATATATATATATGCATGCATATATCATTGTAATGTTTAAATTCTATTATATATATATGCATGTATCATTGTAATGTTTAAATTCTATTATTCAATATAAATTTATGCATTATAATTTTAAAAGTTTAATTTTTCTAATTTTATTGTGGTATAAGTGACAAATAAACATTGTATTTATTCTGGGAATATAACATGATGTTTTGATATGTGTGTATAATGTGCATTTATTACTATGTTAAAATTAACTGACATATTGATTACCACACATTTTTATCAGTATGTTGGACTGAAAAAGATTGATACTGATACCTACCATTACCTTAGTAAGGTTCAAGCAAACATTAGAGCATTATCAACTGTCATCACTAGGTTGGGATCATTAGGTCCCAAAACTGTATTTGAAAGTTCATATGTATTGGTCAAAATCTGCACATCTCCCTTACTTTCTAGCTCCATTCCACTCTAGCCTAAATAGAAACATCATGACCATTTTTCTGCTATCATTTGTTTATCTGTCTGATTCAAATACTCTAAATATTAGGAAATTCACCTTTCCTTCCCACAGGGTGATAGCAGCATCTTGTTAACTAGATTACACAACTCAGAAACGCTGACTGTAAATATAAAGGATGAAGAAAGGTTATACAGGTAAGGGGTAAGCAATTTTGATTTCTCTTTCTGTTTCATTTTTTAACTTCTCCTTCTAAATTCTCCTGCCAAAATAAAATTGTTCAACAATTTTATTGTGTGACTTCTCTTAGTCATGGGATTGTTTAAACATATAGACCAGTTGGACAGTGCTAAACACTATGAAATGAGATAATAATCAGCTTTGTGTTCTGTGTCTAGAAGCTTCAAACTTTCACTTTTTCTTGACAATATGGATATATTGCAACCTACAGAGCCTGCCTTCTTCGTAAACAACACTATCCCAGATGTGCTAGGTTTACTTTGCTTAGCCAATGAAGTTTTCTGAGGGACACCTGATACTTAAGAGAATAAATCTTACAATATGAAGGACCCTCACTGGGTGGTTCTGACAAACTTAGAAAATGAACTAAAAACACCGTCACCACTATCATCAACATTATCTTCAAACACCAACAGTCCTCATCACCACCCCATCTTCAAGGTTCCTGTGGTCCTCTGTCACCTTTCTCACAATAAATTACAAAGTAGTTGAGTAGAAAAATAGAAGTAGGATGACTTGCATCACAATACAGCAATGACAGTCAGGTTTGTTAAGGCTATCCAGGCTTGCACCAGAACCAAGCAACTCTAGCCAGGCCTAGGAGAATCTATATTAAAGATGTTTTCTGTGGTGGGGATTGCTGAATTTATTATAGCCTGATTTATTTTGTATCATAAGCAATCATGCAGGAGTTAATACTTTCCTAGAGTTTTCCCTTCTATATCATGTTTTTATGGCTTATACCTTATTCACAAGATATCTGACATTATATTGGCTAATACTAAACTCAGTACCAGTTGTGTTTCCCTCTTCTTTAACTTAATGGTAGGTCAGAGATTGGATTCTTACATTACCTTCATCTTTGGGTGCTTACTAACTTCTAGTTGTTCTTTAAACTAAATTTCTATTTTATTTTTATATGGCTTTTATGTATTTTTGTAAGTTAATTAAATTACTCTGAGTTATGTTTGCATAAATATATGCAAACTTATACTATTTTTACTCCTAATTGATCCTAAAAACCAAATATTTTCTTATATTCCTATTTGAAGTCTTATACTGTACAGTAATGCAATTAAACCATCATTTCTGTTAGGGTATATTGTTTTCCATTTAAATAACAAGGGTTTGTGTTTTGCCACAGAGTTATAAATTTCACAACTCACTATGTTGCTGACAGCCACACTAATTAGCTATTAGGGCTATATATTATGATTCATATGAACACAAATCAGTCTGAGAATTTAATTGCTTTCCAGGTAACAACTTTGAAACACTGAGTGGTTCCAAGCTTTTTTTAAAACTGCTACTTTTCAGCTACAAGAATGTATTAGTGTAATGCTTGTTCTATTTTATTAATTTAAATGATACTGTGTGGAAAATTTAACTGCATTAATTACATCTTGTTTGCCAGACAATGATAGTGTCATTTATTCTAAATTCAAACATACACACAGAAGAAAGTGCAACAAAGTATTTCCCGCTAAAATGCTTTGTTAGTTATGGCTTTTCAAATTATTATTGCAGAATTTAAATTACTGAGGAGCTATGTCAGTTCATTTCAGTTTACTGGATAAAATTATTAATAGTATATTATAATTATTCTTGGATCTTTTCATTAAAGAGTACATTGAAATAAAATATTGGGGAGGCAATAACAGTGGCAAAAGTAATTAATTTATAAATGTTTAACTATTAGAAAAAGTTGCCCAGAAACATATACAAAGATTAATCACAATTCTACATCGCTACATTGAATTGAACTTTATTATTTTATCATGAAAGTTTCCTTGGAAGCTGAACAGACTTCTGATCCATCTAACTGAACTTCTAATTCTTACCACTCAGACTGCTGCCTTAGCTCAGCGAGCTGATGAAGTCGTTTAAGTGCTTTTTCTTGTTTCTTCTCATCTTTCCATGACTTGGAAGCTACATTTCGAGCAAACTCTCGTTGTTTTAATTCTTTCAGTCTCTGTAGAAAAGAACATAAAACAAATCATGCCATACATAAGTCATATTTTCCTTTCCGTCCACACATTTCTTACTAAACTGGGTCCTGAGTGTAGAAGCGACTTGATACAATTTTAGGTTCTCAGGTAATTTCATAGACAAGTGCAGTTGTAAAGTAGATTGTTTTTCAGCTTGTCACCATCACAGAAATGGTCCATGAACTGGACCCAAGGTCTCACCAGCAGCACTCCAGCTACACAACAGTGGACACCGGTGTGCCTGTGACAACTGTGTTGCCTAGGATACAAAGGGAGGCAAAGGGACCTAGGGAAGTGCTTTACTTGACCGACCTCCCCAGCTCCTCACATGTAACCAGGATGTTCATTAAATACAAGAGTAAAATCATATGCCTTAAGAAAATTATTTTTATGATCATGAACTATATGGTTCAAATGTCTAAATGTGATTTTTTAAAAGAGATAACAACATGAAAAATGATACAGAATCTCAAAAAAGATGACATGAAATTAACAATGGTTATTATATTGCATATTGTTATCTTCAAAGTAGTTGCTCATATTACCAGATACGCAAATTGATCAGATAATGTAAGGTCTACCCATGCCTTTCAGTGAACTAACAGAAATCAGTAGTAAAGTTATGTTAGCTATTTTGTGTGCATGTATCTTCAGGCACACACACATATAACATATGGACTACTATTTTCAGGAAGGGAAAAATGGGTTCGAAATTTAAGATTGCAATACAGGTTTCACCTTCATTTAAATTAACCTACCAGTTCTTTTAATCTTTTACTTGAAACAGTGGACTTACGTGTGGGCCAGATGCTGCTCATTACCTGCTTGGTTTTCTGCCATGAGAGTGAAATACACTTCATGATTTTGAAAGGGTTGAGAAACCATCACAAACAAATGAGCATCTTGAAGTTCTGGTCCTCATCCTCAACTGAAGTGTGCTTGAAGATTAGCCTCTCTTGACCCACTATTTAAAGTAACTTTAAACAGCCTAGAATCTGTACCTGCTTACTCTATTTTCATATTGTAAATTAGGCATAAAGGATTTTTCCAGGTGAAGAAAAACTAAAAAGCTATCAAAAATTGTAGACTGTGGGAGGCCAGTAGATCCGAGGCCTAAATCATTCGTGATCATTAGCTTCATGCTTGAAAGGAAAGATGCTCATGGGTGACAGTGGCCAGACAGTGCCACCACCTGGGATCAGCCACAGGGAAGTCACCTGTGTTCCTTTTCTTACATCTTTGCAGATAATAGAAAATTTTAAGGCATAAAATTATGATCATGTGTAATCAGGTAAAAGGACCAGTAGTTATCAATAGTGGATGTACAGTGAGGGGGAATATTTAAAGATAGAATTCGTAGAAGAGAAAACATAAAAATAAAATACCATTTCAGCAAGCAAATACCTTTCCATTCAAAGTTTCTCTGCTTCTGAAATTATAGTTATTTTTAACTATTTTTTCAAAAACTACTATATATGTTTGCCATACATAATGACTACATTCATTGTGAGCAATTGGTACATATACATAAATATATCAACTCTTTTTCCCCTTTTCTTCTACCCTTGTTTTAATTTTGAGCAGGACCAGATCCATTTATCTCATAAGTGTTTATAAAGTAAATTGTTGTTAGAAATAACAAAACTAATAAGCCAAAAATGTATAAAAAGCTCACAAGAAAGTTACAGTAAATCAAGTGCATTTTTGACTTTTAAACTCTTTTCCCTATTAAATTTTATATTATACTTTATTTATACATTGAGTTTCTGACATAAAAGCAACTATGAAGTACTTAAGCTTTGTACATCAAATTTATTTCATATTATGTTCCCAAAGAACTTCCATTTTCCTACAAATGACCCAAACTTACACTCTGTATAGCAAAGTAGAACTCGACTGTATATAAATACCTTACTTTTCCATTAATTTGTTCATGGACATTAGGCTGCTTCCCAGATTTAGCTGCTATGAATTGTTCTGCTACATGGTATGCATGTCATAACTGTAATATATGTCTTTAATTCTTTTGAGAAGATACCTAGAAGGGGAACAGCTGGGTCAAATGAAATTGCTATTTTGTTTTTTTAAGGAACCTCTGCATTGATCTACGTTATGGTTTTCTTGGCTTGCAGTTCCATCAACAGTGAAGGAAGCTTCACTTTCCCTTATAGCCTATCAAGAATTTGTCATTGTTCAATTTCTTTATGATAGTCATTCATTCCAGAGTGAAATGGAATCTCCATGCTATTTCAATTTGCATTTCTTGGATAGCCAGTAAGGCTGAACATGTTTTTGTTCAGTATTTGTCAGCAATTTCTATTTCTTTCTTCATTCATTTCAGATGCTACTTCTGTTTGCAGTACTGGGGATCCAACTCAGGACCTTGCAATTTCCGGGCATGTGTTTATGCCACTCATTTTTTTGATTGGGTCTTTAATTTGGGACACATAAGTATTTTGAGTTCTATATCTATTCTAGTACGCTAGATGACAAGTGTTTTTCCTATTTGTAGGTTCTTTTCTCTGCTGATGGTTTCCTTTGCTGTATTGAAGCTTTTTAGTTGAATATGATCTGGTCCATTAATTTTTGGCATTATTTCTTATACACACATACACCTATGCCTTCCATAGTTTTACCTATTTTTTTTAAAGTGATAAAGCGTTTTTGTTACCATATTTAGATATTATATCAATTTCTTTATTTCAATTTAATATATGTTGAGGAATACACATTTAGGTTCATTATTAGGAGTGCAATAGCTAGTTTTCCTACATCATTTGATAAAGAAGCTGTTTTTCCCCAGTGAAAGGATGCAATACCTTGTTAAGGAGCAGGTAGTTCGGTGCACTCAGAATTATTTCTGCATTCTCTGTTTTCTTCCATTGATCCACATATCTGCTGCTCTTGTTGTTCGTTTGTTTTGCCAATTCATGCTGTTTTACTTACTGTGGCTGCAGTGCGACTTGTCTGAGATCATAATGTCCTTTGCCTTGTTCTCATTGCCCAGAATTACCTTTGCTATTCCAATCCCTTTAGGTTTCATTTAAATTTTATGCTTGCTTTCTCTACTTCTGTAATGAATGCTATTGGTATCGTTATTAGAATTGCTATGAATCTGTATGTCCCTTTAAGAAATATGGTCATTTTGACTAAATACTTTGACTATATTTTCCTATCTTAAAGGAACAGGGAATTTTTTTCCAATTTCTGATATCCTTCTGATCTGCAATTCAGAGTACTCTAATTAGCACTGTAGAAGTCTTTCCAGTCCTTGATTAGGTTAATTCTGAAATATTTCATTTTTCTTGTTTTTTTTTTTTTTTTTTT